>CAKAOH010026712.1:0-152495 GCA_916701665.1 Sebastiscus tertius | reverse complement strand
AGCTTCAGAGGTTAAGCTTCCTTTGTAGGCAAGGAACCTGTCAGTTCAAAGGGTTTGGCTCTCTCGTTTGAAACAAAAAAACAGGTCAGAAGGAGCAGAAACGGAGGAGGAGAGAAATGCACTTCCACATTCAACAAAAAGGTTATTTCAGGTAGGGGGGTTATTTTATTTTATTTTATTTTTGGCATCAAGAAGAAAGGCCCGAGCTGTGGAGGAAGATTGGCCACACCAGACGTGATTTCAAACGCCTACTGCTGCTTTTCATTTTCCACTGACCACCTTTGTCTCTAACAATACTGAGAAGAATATGTGACAAGGATCGTCTCTGGCTTCGGGCCCTAATCATCGCCCCTTTGTCAGAGGAGGAGGAGAACCGAGACTTTCACGGTCGCTCCTTTCTGTGGTCTTTGTTGCTCGTCACCGGTGGATGTGAATGATGAGATCAAAGGCGCGAAAAAATGCAACTGATCAAGTGTGGAATCTTTCTCATCACCTCAGAGTGTGATCTCACTCAAGGTGCCTGCCGTGGCGAGGTGAGCCATTTTTTATTTGGGAGCCTGTGTGGCGTGAGCGCACGCACTGTGGGATGCATTCTGCGTGTGTGAGCATGTCTATGTCTGATGTTTTTTGCAAGTCTGCCCATGAGTACGTGTTGTTTCCGTCAGGTACGTGGAAAGGTAATCTGAGGTACACCTGAACCACCTGAGAATTTGGAAGTTGTGTATATCTATATCTATATCTATATTTATATAGATATAGATATAGATATATAAATATATATATTGTTTTTAAAAGCTGTGGGGCAGATGGGCAGAATACTGCTTTTTCTTCACCATCCACACTTGTGTTAAATTTAGCCTCATTCTGGCACAACAGCAGCTGTTGGGAGCTCAGAGAGACGAGGCGGAGGGGAGCGAAAGGAAAAGCAGAAGAGAGATAATGTGTGAGGGGGAGACGAGACAGGAGGGGAGAAAAGGAGGCAAGCGGTGGAGAAAAAGACGTGGTGGAGGACAGAAAATGACGGAAGGCGAGAGAGCGAAAGAAAAAAATAATAAGGAGAAAGGCGGAGGCAGAGGCTATGGCACCAAGCCTCTCCATCCCGTGTCGGATGTGTTAGGGAATGGGCCGTAAAAGAGGGGGTTCGGTGTGAGTGAGTGATAGCAGGGAAGATGGGGGAGGTCAACCTCGGCTTGTCTAAACTCACAGTGGTGGGCCAGGCTCGGCGACTCTTCATCACTGTCTATCACTTCTATTCCTGACACCTCAATGTCAGGGAGAGTGGAAACCGGCGCGGGGGCACTGACAGCAAGGAGAGAGAATACTGAGGGAGGGCTCGAGCTCCTGGATCATGTCAAGAGCTACTGAAAGGGAAACTAGCAGAAATAGAGGAGGAAATTGGTGTGTGGGTCTGGTGTGCAAACCCTGTGTTCCCTGCAGAGAATGATTGATACCAGTATGTGTGTGTGTCAGCTTTGTGTATCTGCAAACACTCTCCTTGTACACAGGTCAACACTCACCTGCTCAACCCAGACTCCAGATCCCTCCTCAGGAGCCCAGAGGATCATGGTTTTGTCCATGGAGGCAGAGAGAAGACTGAGAGGCTGTTGCAGCTCACCACCTGCAGGGGGAGACAAAGAGACACTGGGAAACCAATACAGGAGCAGCATACATAGTCAATAATGGTCAACAGTTAATTATTAGGCCAGTGGTTTGTGATCTTCTATGATTTATTTTTTTCAGGTTGCACGATCATGCTTTTCATGGCAAACTCAAGTCCTACAGGCAACAACAGCTGTCAGTGTGCTGAATGAACTAGGACTTGTCCAAAACTGCATGTGATTATCATAAAGTGGGCATGTCTGCAAAGGGGAGACTCGTGGGAACCCATTTTCATTCACATATCTTGAGGTCAGAGGTCAAGGAACTCCATGGAAAATGGCCATGACAGTTTTTCCTCGCCAAAATGTAGCGTAAGTTTGGAGCATTATTTAGCCTCCTTCGCGACAAGCTAGTATGACATGGTTGGTACCGATGGATTCCTGGTCTTTTAGTTTCATATAATACCATATATTCACTCTAGCTTAAAAAAAAAGGTTGATTGCGTTAAAGAAAATAGTGGCGTTAAAACTAATTTGTGTTAACGCGATAATAACGCGTTAACTTCGACAGCCCTAGTATTTTATTTAAGGGAATTATGAAGAGATTCATTTTCATTAGGATGCATGGCATCATGTCATATCCTAATTATTATAATATATGCTTAATAATCATAAACAAATTGTGAAGATGAAAAAACTATTCTGATTAAAAAAATGTGATTTCAAGATTGAGCAAAAATAATTGCGACTACCTTTGCCCTCATAATTGAGCTCAGAATTGATACTTACTGGACGTGTCTAACTGTAACGATGTGTGATGTACACAAAAGCTGGACTGGGTGTGAAGTGATCTTGATGTAATAAGCTTTTAAGGCAACCAGAGTTTAAAGAGAAGATTTAGCACATCCATCAGCCTTTTCCCTTGAGAGCTAATTAAGCCAATAACTTTTCACACCCTTTTTTTTTTTCTTTTTTTCTTTGAAATTGTCACCGTCTCGTGCTGCCTCTTCTAAGTAATGGCATTGTAAGACAAGGGGAGAGAAACAATGTCTCTCAGCTTAATCTATTTACTTCGATTCACTTTTAGACGAACACTGCTATGAGATTTTGGCAGGAACCTACTGCCAATTATCTGAAGCTTTTGTGAGTAATGACCAATCCCTTCCCTGGTTTTTAATCAAGGTACCTTTGTATAGAGGAGGCTGCCAGTGGACTCCATAGACCCAGTTCTCATGGCCTGCCAGGACCGTCTCAAGAGACACAGCAAACACAGAAGACACATCTGCAGCAAGAACAGAGAAAGGCCAAATGAAAACTGTTGTCAAGATATCAGTTTTATATTATGTAGCTGATTAACTTAGTAGGAATATGTAATTCTTAATGCCCTTAAGTATGTGTTACACCGATAAAGGTAAACACACATAAACACACACTTGGTTCTTTACGGAGGTCGGTAACCACCATGTGCCATTATACCATCAAAAAGCCTGTCTGTTCATATGGTTTATTATCACCCTTTTTATTAATCAAGCCTGCGTGGACGGCTCACCTCTCTCCTTCAATTCAAAAACGTCCTCTTTCATTTTGATGATGGTGTGATCGTCCTCTGTGCAGGCGTCTGTCCCAGACTTGGCACACAGCCTCCACACTCTGATGAGGCAGTCCTGGGAACAGCTGGCTAATAACAGCTCCCCACCTGAACGAGTCAGACAGAGAACATGAAAACATCCTGACTGGAAAGACATTTTATTTCAACTCTTAAAATACCACCATTTAACTCCCCTAGTTGATTATTTACATTAAGACATATTTTTTTTGTATTACATGTTTTCTGAAATAGTATGTTTAAATATGTAAATGAGGCATTAGCTTATTAAAATATGGGCTAATTTGAATAAATTTCCAGAACAGAAATCTGAACATTTGATAAAGCCAGGTTCAAAATTCTTGTTTCATTTTGTTGACGTATTAGAGTCAACGGTTTTTACAGACGGAATCTCTTTTTATCACTCCATAAATCACAAAATACTGTCAACAGCCATAAAAAAAAAATCCATTTTCACCATGTTTTTAGGAATAAAATAGACAAATTGTAGTAAAATAAACACCTAAATGTGTATTTTGTGTACTTTCCACTAGTCTGAAAGAAGTTACGGAATGATGTTACAGAAGAAAAATAGCCTAAAATCTCAAAATTGGCCAATGTATGGAAAACAATGTGCCTCAAGTAAGAACCACTTGTATTTTGAATTTTCTCTTAGGTACAAACACAATGTACAAGTGGTCCAGACCTGTCGTATGAGTTATGTGCAAATAGTCTACTCTCATATAGACTAACAATATCATCATTAATCTAAATTGGCCATTGCTGCTGTTGTATAACACTACAATATCAATATGAACATCACAAACTGAGAAACAACTTAAACGATGCACTACTTGAAGGTTAATTTGTCTCTCTATATAATAAAAGGTCAATGTGTTTGCTGAATCGGACGTGGCACATTCGTACGAGCCCACGATACAAATAAAAGTAAGAGAAAGTTAAGACAAGAATACGAAAATGTTCTTGCATGAGGCTAAGTGTTTTTGCCTGTAGTGTCTCACCTTAGGTAAAGTTGAGTATGTTTAAAGTGATAAATAATTGAGCCAAGTTGGACTATTTAGAACTGAGCCTAACAAGCAACTTTCCTGACTTGGACTCAAGAATACCAAGTTTTTTTTTTTTTTTTTTTTGGTTTGTAATGAGCATTAAAGCCTCACCTAGCTCGTCTATAGGCTCCTGTTATCTTCAATTATTTGTTAGAAGTGCTATCAAGGCATTACAGAAGAATGCTGCTGACTGTGACATGGCCAGCAGGACGGCAGGAGTACCGGCCAAATATAAACAAAGCACAAGCCGCTATCTCCGAGTGCTCCCGTCTGTCACATTATGTGTTTAAGGTTTAGTCCAATGGCCACTGGCCCAGATTTGCTTCTGCCAAGATAAATAGGCAAATTATAAAAATCCTCTGTTGCTAACACCTAAGGCCTCCTGAATGCTGGGAGAGGTAGGAGGAAGGCCGTAATTATTTGTCGATCATGATGTTCTGACATTGATGACAATGACAGTGATTGTTTTGCTACTTGCCTGAAGCTCTGCCAAAATTACTTGTATTGGTGACTTTCTTGAGCCTGTCAGATTTTTTTTTTTAATGGAACTTTGTTTTTGATAGTTGTGACAAATACCCATAGGAAACAAATAAAGTTGAAACTTCAATTTATCTTGAATCATGCGTGTGGAGTTTTTCATTAGTCATTATATTTTAAAACATCTGTTAATCTGTGCCAGGGTAAAACCACAAACTGTGGCTTCTGAGGGGCTTGAGCACCGGTCCGCAATATTTTCACCCCACCCTAAATTGCAACATATAGCCTAAAAATAAATATGAATTAGACCAGATGATATTATAGCCTATGGAGTTAAATTAATTAATATTAATAAATGTGGAAATCTAAAGACAAATAACAAAATATAAAAGAATAAATACAAGCATTTTCATTTATTTCCACATTTATTTGTTCATTTATTTCTGTATATATTTATTTCCGTTTTAAAAAATATATTTCACTTTTACATTAAAAATACTCAAAACATATTTATTTATTTCTATATGATGTAATTTATTTATTTATATCCCTTTACTTATCCTTATTCTTTTCTCTATTGCTTTTACTACTCCTTGAAAGTCCAAACTGTCAATCAACTGGCATTGCGCGAGCCTTCCCTTTTTCAAAAATATATAAATAAATATATACAGAAATAAATGAACAAATACATGTGAAAAAAATGTAAATGCTTAAAAAAATGATTTTTATATTTTATTTTGTGTCTTTATATATTTCCACTTTTATCTGCTTTTATTTATTTCTCTTTATATTTCCACATTAATTCATATATTCTTATTTATATTTCCACATTTTCTTATTCTTTTATAGATTTATACTTTTTTATGGCACTCCTATGACTCCATAGTAGCCTGATGTGTAATGCTTGTAACGTGTTGTTTTCTAATTAATTGAATGACGTGTACCCGATGTGTAACTTGCTGCCTTCTTGGCCAGATTGAAAAAGAGATTATATCTAAAAGAAAAATTAAAAAAATGTGTATGAGATCAGATGTCTGACTGTCCGTCATAATCAAAGTAAGAAAATGAAGTCCCGTGGCAAGGCCTGTTTAGGACTACAGACAGCTGTTCCAAAGTCTGCAACGTTATATATCAAAAAACATGCGCGAACACCATCGGTAAATTAAAGTGATTGTGAGATACACAGTTGTTACAACTGGCACTTTACGTATATATGTATGTATTAGATCTGATGGTGATGCCTGAGATTAGGTGTCTGACTGCCCATCATAATTAAACCAATGAGGCTTCATGAATCTGAGTTATAAAGCTAGGTACGTGCACCAGATGTGTTTTGGAACAGCAGCTGGAGACTCAGAGGTAACTTTTTCCTGCTGAGACAGCAAATATCAAAACACAAGTTAATCACTGTCAGTAAATGGTTTAAGTCACTGCTCAGCGACACGCAGGAGAGGGGGAAGACAGCTGTGTGTGGCATGCGCTCGCACGCTGCGACACCGGTACACACAGCTGGTTTGGTGTTACAGCCAAAGTGATACATGCATATGACACTCTCAGTGTGCTTCGGTTACAGTTCGGCTAATTGTGAAAGAAACGAATGATAAAGTGTGAGTTCAGATCAGTTTGTGAACTGGAAGGAAACACAAATGCAGAACTGATCATATTAGTAACGGTCCAAACTTTTAAACAGCCACAGTCGACATGTTTCATTTCAGGGATCAGAAGAACAATTGGCGACGTGTGTTGCTGAACATGCATCATATTAAATTCTAACACATTTAAATTTATTTTAGTTCAGCTTTCTGTTATGATGCAGAATAAAGGAGTGACTGTAGAGGACAGTGAAAAAATTAAGCACCCTTAACTAGAGACATTAACTAGATCGGTAATAACTAATAATGTGTTTTTCAAAACAGACATTAGCTACCTGTTTGATGGTGATGAGGAACATAAAGCAGGGCTTGATCCTCTGCATGTAAAATACATCTTTATGACTCGTAGCTCACATGAAAGCCGTCTTTTTGAAATAAATAAATCTTGCAAGAGATGGCTGAACTACAAAAGACCCTCTCCAGCTCCAAAAAAGGTCAGACTACCCTCTCTTCAGTAAAGTAGGAATCATGCCAGTGCCAATTTTATTCTACTACTAAGAGTGAAGGAAAGAAAATCGTGATTTAGAAAATAGGATAAAAAAAGAAAACAGAAAATAGCATCATGCTCTGAATGCCAGTGTTTAACTGCTATGATACACTGCCCCTCTAGTGCTGCAATTTGCCATCTGCCAAGTCATAAAAGAACAGAATGATTTATGTAACTACTACCACAGTGGAGAGAGGGGTTTGTCATTCCTATGGGGATATTTCACAAAAACAAACTTCTCTCTGTCTCTTTGCTGTGCTCGTAGCTTGGCAGCGTGGAGTAGGTCATAGACTGAGAGTGGGAAGGAGACACTGGTGGAGAGGGCTGGTTGAGGAGATGAAATAGCTTTTACACAGTCAGAACAGTGCAGTAATGAAGAGCCCTTGAAGAGGGTTACACAATTAGTAGAGCTTGGACGGGATCCATGCATTGCGATGTGCTATCATAATACTGTGAAAAGCACACAAGTCCGTAAAGCTTGACTCAAAATAACTGGTTTAAAAGGCGGCGGTGTGTTCAGTTTTGATTTTTCAAAATGCTCTATTGATCTAAAAACTGAAAATTGTCTTCTTGCTTGCTTTTTGCTTTATGAAGGTCAAAATGTACTTGTCTGTCTTTCTCATCAAATTCTCTCTCAGCACTCAAGTCGATCATGTGTGATCTGACTCTTTCAAAGCCCAGTATTATTCAGTCTGCAGGCTTGCTTAAGATGGAGAAGCACAAGCCCTCAGAGGACCACCATATCAGATTCAAGCAGGTGTATCAAATTTCAAACTTGCTATTATACAGTATGCATGCATAAAATTGGAAAACATCTTAAACAATTTGTTGTTTTTTTATGTATTTAAATGTTACTTTTTAGTCTTGCTTTTAATTGAGTTTTATTAATTTATCTGGCTAATAACTTACTGTACTTTACATGTTTTTGTCTGGCTTTAATTGAGATTTATTTATTTATCTTGCAAAATATTTATTGTATTTTACCTTTTTTTATGGTTTTATTTATTTATCCATCTATTTGTGTATTCTAGTCTTTTTTTGCTTATTGTTATACAGCATGTTGGTATACCAAGTCAAGAGTTCTTATCTATTTCTAATCCTGCCTCTGGTGAAAATAGTGTCGGGCTGGCAGATGAAATTCGGGCTGCTTTTGTCAACATTTGGCGGGGTTTTAAAAAAATATTGTGAAAACAAAATATTACCAAGCAAACTGTCATTTTATGGTGAAAAACACAAACGCTTTGTTGAGTCAACTCACTCGTATCATTGACTCATTTAATTTTTAGAAATACTTGATCGACATGAGTTGTATTAAATTTTCGTGAGAGATAAGGGAGGACCTACCTTGACGTCATCATCATTGACCTTGACATGGCAATTTGTTTATTTGGTTGTCTAAATGCACTCTTTGTGGGTTGTGATAGCCTAATTATGCAGATGTGAAGCTTTATGATACTGTATGTCTTCTATTGCGTATGTAATGGATTTATGGTTTTACACAGGCTTCTGGCAAGGTTATGATTTCGGCTGTTTTTTATTGAATTGGGCTGGAAACTAGGAATCTGATTTGGCAACACTGGGCTCAGGAGTCTTTAAACAATGTGTATAGCTTCTGTTCTGAAATTTTAAACCTGGGCTTTCTGGTTAATGAAAAGGTTTTCTAAATCACAAAACCCTGCCGATATACTATATATTGTATGTTTATCTGACTTTAAGCCAAGTGAGACGTGCAAGCATACTGAGATAGTAACAGTTAATTCAAAACAGGTTCTACTACCATCTCCAAACAGTAGCGCTCACCTAGAGATGCCCAGGCCACTCCACGAACCCAGTCTTCATGTCCTTGCAGTGACATGGCTTTCTGGAGCTGTTGTAGAGCAATTAAAAAAGGTCAAATGTTGCTCTAATACATTTAGTAATTAAAATGAAAGTGTTGGCAAGGAAAACATGAATGAGCTGGCCCTGACAGAGTCTGAGGTCTGAGCTTACCTCTCCGTCAGACTGCAAATACAGATGCACCTGAGAGTTATCGCCCCCGCAGGCCAGTATGGGAACTGTGAGAAAAGAAGGATTTCACACAGTCATGTAAACACACACACACATGGCAGGTTACATACACTTTTATAAACAGGAGCGAGGCGGAAGGGAAGAATGAAGCACAGCATCAAACAGGCGAAAGGCACGTAAAACAGAAAGGCAAAAGCGAAAATGACACGAGACACTTCAAACGCAGGCTGCATTTTGAATATGACATGCGGGTACAGGCGCTGAAGCAGTGGTGCAAATTGAGATGGATGACATGAGAGGAAAAAATGTCTGTGTGTGTGTAGCGCACAACTTAAAGGATGTCTATGTAGGAACAGCTTAGGCTTACCTCTGCTGCCTGGCAACAGTGCCAAAGAGACATCCATCATGAAACTGCTGCCAAATGATAAGGTATGGAGGCACTCGGCTGAGGAACACACATGCACATGGAATTAAACTTTTATGATGCCCGACGAGTAATACTGCTACACAACTAAAAAAGAATATATTATGTCAAATTATATGGCTTCTGTGTGAACAGAACTAAATGTGTAAATACTTCTTTTGACTGTTCCTGTTTTTTTTTTTCTCTGCAACCCCTTAACTGTAGAGGCCAAGTGTCTTTCAAGCTGTCACAATCCAACATAACATGCACAGTATTTTTATCTAGGAATCTTCCCCGAGGTTACGCCCAGTCTGCATACACACACGCTTAATTTCCATGACTGTCAAGCAGCATCAGTATTCATCTGCACTGACAGGTGGACAGAAACTTTCAACAAAGAGGAGTTGCTCTGGGTGACAGCTTCGGAAAAAAAAAAGAAAAGTAGATGTGGTTGACAGCTTGGAACATCACTGATATTTAACTATGTGAGGAAATTAAAGCAATATTACAATTAAAACGGCTGTGGTGATTCGGTCAACATTTTTAAGGAAACAGAAACATTGCGAGGAGAGATTAAAGCAGTATGTACAGTTATTTTTTCTATCACTGACAGATTGCTTCCCCTGTTTTGCCCACATGTTAAGTAGGGCTGACCCGAAGGCTTCAAAGCTTCGACAGTTGCCATGGTATTTGACCTCCAAATCACTATTTGAATGACTAAATTTTACTTTTTATATACAATTATGTAAAAATAATGTATAGATCCCCAATATAGCCCATGAAATAAGGAATAATCCCATAACATTTTTCATTATTCACATTCAACATTAATTATTATTAGTTATTCTCAGACGAATATCGCTGTTTGGCACTGTCCTCGGCACTGAAACGGGGGAGATGGAGACAGACAGACGGAAGAACATGACAGCCTGCCGAGCCACGCCGCGCTGCACCGCGAAGTTTCGCACACGAATATTTCTCACTGAAGTTTCGAAGCCCAATAATTAGTGGTGTTAAAACAAATTTGCGTCAACATGTTAACTTTGACAACCCTACTTATAATACATTATGTCCTCCACTTAATAATACTTTATAAACCTTGTTATAAGTTGTTATGCAAAATTAAAAAAGTTTATAGGGAGTTTGATAATGCCTTATAAATTCATTATAATGTATTATGAATGTGCTTATTATTGCATTATAGACATGACCTTCATAAGGTATTACCAAAATATCTTCAAATAATATTATATAGAAATGTAAATACTGATTTGTTGGCAAATTCATATTCTTTTACTTGCCAATATTATATGTACATACTTACATACCATACCAGCCTTATTTTTCATTTCAAAACAATAAAAGGTGTAAGCAGATTAAAACACATTGCTTTTATCACAACAAACAACCTTTATAAATGTTTTAGTGGCCTTAAGGTTAAGATTACATCCCTGTTAATATGATATTGGTTGTTTGTAAATGCTTTTTAGAAATTATGCTAATAGGGGAAAATGACAAAATGTCCAATAAATATGAAAAGCTGCTCCTGTAGAAAGGTTATCGTATATTAATTTACTTATATTGACCCTATAAACAA
Organism: Sebastiscus tertius; assembly: GCA_916701665.1. Lineage (NCBI taxonomy): Eukaryota > Metazoa > Chordata > Actinopteri > Perciformes > Sebastidae > Sebastiscus > Sebastiscus tertius. Next base: position 141,622 of record CAKAOH010026712.1, on the reverse strand, counting down.
TTTAGTATAGGTAAGGTGTTGCCCACTCAGATGGTACCAATTTCTGGTCTAGAATAGTTCTGCAGCACTGCAGAAGTGAGGCAAATGACCATGTTGTTTGTAAATATTGCCATGTCCTCTAGCAGCCACTAGGGGGCAGATAGTCTAACTATAAGTGAATGAGTAAAATTGATTATTTATCAAGTAATATACAAGTCTCTTACTTCCTGGATAGAGTCCCACATCAAAACAAAATTAACTGATAGAAATGAACTGCGAAGATGCCTTTCTTTTGAAAATAAGGTTTCTGTTTTTTTCAAAATAATGACAATATCCTACAGGTTATATCGGTGGTTTCTAACTTGGGGTCAATTACTACTATTACTAAAATTACTACTTTAAAAAGCTTTTCTTTTGTCACGTTTCCAACATTATTATGGCAACAAAGTAGTGTACAACAACAACTCCAAAGGCTGACACTAAAATGTATTTGCCAGGTTTGTGCCTCTTACCTTCTTTGGCTTTATTGCAGAGCCACAGTCTGACTGTGGAGTCGGATGCTGAGGAGGCCACCAGGATCTTTGAATCCTCCACATAGATGGCATCCACAGCACAAACTGCACCAGTGTGGCCCTTGCACTCCACTGAGTGTATGAACTGGAAACAGCAGAGCACATTTTAGAAGATATACTGTAAAAAGACAGAGAAACACTGTCTAATGAAACAAGTGGCCTACCTTCCCATTTTGAGCCTCCCAGACGATGAGCCGATTGTCGGAGCCTCCTGAGACAAGATGACTCTCTGGAGCTGCAACAACAATAACAAAATAGTTAAGGAAAGATGTACTACATGGCTAAAAATACTTTTTGTGAGGCTTTTTCTGAGGCTGTTTTTCATGGTTTGGGCTATGCCGCTTAGTAACAATTTAGATAAATCTTAATGCTTGCAGCATACAATGATATTTTCAGTGCGCTTCCAACTATTTTGGGGAAGGCTTTCTGAGCTAAATCATTTTCGTAGTTTGGTGTAGAAGGATAGCCTGCACAGGGCCCTGCTTTTTGAAATGAGATGTCCGACAATCACTTGTAATGTGTAATGTTCAGGTGTCCATATACTTTAGCCCAGGGGTGTTAAACACACAGCACAAGGGCCAGAACCGGCCCGCCAAAGAGTCCAATCCCACCCACTGGATGTCTTTGCAAGAAAAATGGACCAGTTCCTACTGAATTTCTTCACAGGGGTAAATGTCTTCCGTGAAAAAAGCCTTGATCCGTAAATTTGTGAGCCTGGTTTGATAGCTCAGGGCTTATGCCCTTTTCTATCCATAGATAGGCAATCATTGGAGGGAGGAGAGAGGAGACGGAGGAGGAGCCCAGTTGGTGTTGAGGCAGCATGGCCCATGCCCAGCCAGTTGAGGAGGCTTTTTTGTTTGTTTCTTTTTTTTTTTTTCGTTTTTTTATAGATATTTACATTTTTCCTTTTCTTTCTTTCCCCTTTTTTTCTCTCTTTCTTCCCTTTCCTCATAACAAAATTAAATAAAATGTGGATAAAACAAAATGGAGAGAAAAATAAATCAAAGAAAGAAAAAAATATATAAGAAAAAAGAAAAAAAAAAGAAAGAAAGAAAGAAAGAAAGAAAACTTTAAAAAAAAGCCAACATAACTGGGCAAGATCAATATCATGTGACTGTGTGTGTGCTTGAGAGGGTGGTGGTGGCTGGCTGTCAGTCAGGGTGCAAATTAAAGGACTTGATAAAACATCTCCCTTCTACTCGCACACATGCTGCTGTACATGTATTGTGGTGGAGACACTCAATAAACCAGATGATATCCAGCTGTTAGACTGATCCATCACTCACCACAGTCCTCTCTGTGAACCCACTGGACTGTATTCACTCTTCCTGTGTGTCCATTTAGCACAGCGACAACTCTCCTCTCCTGAATTAAAACAAAATAACGTGTTTATTAAAGGTAACGAACAAAGAAAGCACGTTTATTTACAACTATTATGCTCGTTTGTAGTTAGCTGTGACAACCAGCAATGACAGCTCACTTTACAGACACATTAAGACATATGTTATTACCTGTGGATCGTACAGAGCTATGGAGGTACAAGTCCCAAAGGCAATGGTCCCACCACGACCCCAAGAAACCACATGTGGAGTCCTGTTTGCACAACAAGCGACATGGCATGTTTCAATCACAGGCGCTGCCATGTTGGAAGCTGTAGTTGTGGCGTAGCTGTAAATGTGTCCGTAGCTAAACCGACCCGTGCGAACAAAGGTTCCGCTTCCAAATGGACTACAGCGACTAATATTGTTTTAGAGACGTTTTAACACACGATAACCTACGCAGTTATCTTTATTATTCCTAGTACGTTTCAAATTTGTTTAAAACTCGGCGATAAGCAAACATTTAGGCGTTTAAACTCTTTCTTTCTTTTCTTTTCTTTATTGTCACGCTGGTTATACAGGTACAATCGTGTGAAATGCTTTTTGCTGGGAAGCTCCATTAAAATAATAAGTTATATTACAATTATAAAAGGAAATACTTTGTACAAGGGCATATTAAGAACATATACATTAATAACATATACAGTATATACAGTATAAGATATATTTTTGTGTGAGAATTGTATGCTGGGAAAAAAACTGTTCCTCAGTCTGCTGGTGAGAGTCCTGAATACAATGCACTGTAGAGGGATGTCCACTAGATGGTGTACATCAATCACAAAATCCAGAGAGGCTTCTCCAATTTAATAATAAGATTCCTCAATGATTGTTTCATTTCTTGATCATGAATGTTTTACTAACCCTATAGTTTAACTTGGCCTTAATTAAAAGACCTCTGCAAATGTAATACCCTGTGGAATTAACCGAAAGAGATTACGGTATTAAAGATTATATGATTTATTGTGCTTGAGGTGAGAAAGGGTAATAACGAGGTGATTGTTGGTCTGAATAGATTTTCTTTATCCTCCTGCAAGGAGCCAAAGGTCAGACCAAAAAAAAACAGAGCTGGTGGGGATTTAGTGCCTCGTTTGGAGAGATCTGAACATTGCCCTTACCAAAAGTTTATACTAGTGTGCTATTAGTATACTTCTTTTGAACTTAAAATATGAGAGTATGCTTTCAGTTTACTTTTTATGAACTTATCAGATATATACTTAACAAAAGTCTAAGTATACATGGCTTATACTGACAAGTATACAGGAAAGACTAAGTATACTTGGCTTATGACAAGTATACAGAAAAGTCTTAGTATACATGGCTTATACTGACAAGTATACAGAAAAGTCTTAGTATACATGGCTTATACTGACAAGTATACAGAAAAGACTAAGTATACTTGGCTTATACTGACAAATATACAGAAAAGACTAAGTATACTTGGCTTATACTGACAAGTATACAGAAAAGACTAAGTATACTTGACTTATACTGACAAGTATACAGAAAAGACTAAGTATACTTGCTCATACTGACAAGTATACAGAAAAGACTAAGTATACTTGGCTCATACTGACAAGTATACAGAAACGTCTAAGTTTATTTGGAAAAGTATAATGAAGAAGTTAAAGTACACAACGTATACTTTCATGAACTAAAAAGCAGAGAAGTCTTTTTTTTTTTTTGCAAGTCCAAATCAAGTTTCAAGTGTTTGGTCTTCTGGCTGAAGTTTGGTCCCCACATTCATTAGGCCTCAGCCACCCTGCTGCATCTGTCAAGTGTGCACTGAGGACAACCCATGCATTTATTGACCAATATACAAATAAGGAAATGAAAATACTGTTGACTTACTATGATAACAGGAATGCTTGGTATATCTACCAAGTTATGTGTTGTTATTGCTGTATCCAAGGGTCAAGCAACATAATTCAATCACATATTACCAAATGTTAAAAACGTTATGCATCTCTACTGCTTTGCCTGGGTCTAACCCAGAGGAGAACCAGATAAAATATAGAAACCAAAAGGCTGACGACATGTTGCAATATTTTGAAATTTCGCCATCAACAATCAAGATGCCACAGTAAAAAACACGCCGCTGTGTCGGAGTGTATTATCCACTTGCCAAGTAGTGGCTGAGGGTGACTGGTCGCAGCTGAGCCAGCCAGACAGCCTTGCTTGTTAAAAAAAAAGCCCTTGGGCCTTATGGTTTTCAAAGGTTGAGGCGACAGTTTTGTCACAAGGAGTTTCTATGCGCCCACTTGACAAGATTCGGGGAAAAAAATGTGATGACATCTGTGAACCCTTGAGACGATATGATAAATGACAATGTAGCAAAGATAGAGCCATATATTATGAGGAAGTGAGAAGGGAAGGAGGAGGTGGAAGAAGGGGGAGGCTGGGTCTTTTTTTTTTGGCTTGCCTCTGGCTGTGCTGACTTGTGGTGTACGCGCGTGACAAAGACAAAACAGACCCACTGTCACCAACACTTCAGGAGAAAATAGATTGTGTTCGTCTTGCTATTGTTGTCCCTCCTCTTCACTCAGTCTGAGGGATTTAGACAGACTTGGCAGGGTGAGACGACCTCTCTGTGGAGGATACCCATGCATCTATGGCTCTCATCTCAGGAGTGGCAGCTCGGCGATAGCTGGGATGTAGCCAAACAGCTGCGTCTGTGAAAAAACATCTCTATTATCTCTGTACAGCTGCATTCATCATGCTCTCGTGGTGAAAGCTCTGTACCTGCTTACACAGTGCAGGATTAGTTTGAGCAAATGTAATAGGTCATGGCAGGAGAGAGAGGGGGGTTTATTTAGGAAAGATCCTGTCCTATTTTCCAATACCTAGACAAAAGAGGATAAGGATACTCCTTTATGTGAGATGTTTTGTGAACATGTCTTTTCAACAGGGAACTGTTTTTCTCAGCCAGTGATGACGGGGTCATTAGGGCTTTGATTTAGCCTGTGGACACATCAGCTATGATGCCCTCATTATATGGCTACAGTGCTGCAGGTTGCTGCTAATTAGTATATCACGGGGAGGTCAAATTGTTAACATACTATATCTACAGTAGAGACATAGTAGTGTTTACTGTTTTTGTCATAAAAGTCATGCTAATTTGAATACATGACATGCCTTTTATTGTATAAGAGAGTGGAGGGAATTTGTGAGTTCAGAAAGTGAGATATTAGTCTAATGGATTTCCTTTTATTTTTAATTTAATTTCCTATATGTAATGCATACAGGAGGATCTCCATGTCACTGCTGTATGCGTCGCAAATTTATGAAAGCAGAAAATTCAATGTTTTACAGTGTTATCTTTAAATCTGTTATTCATTAATTTCATTGTGCAATATGTTGCCACCCTGTGCTCTACTCTACTAAACAACAATAATGAACTTCAGACTTCAGGGGTTGAGGGAGGATAGAGAGACCCAAAATATTCTTCGGGAGTTTAAAGTGTCTTTTTCATTTAATGCCATTTCACCTAACAAGCGTGTGGTTGAGAGAGGCTAAAACAGTGACTGCATGACTATAATTATTACACTATTAACGCCTCAGGTAACAATAGTATTTTGCAACTGTGTATACTTTCTATTTTTATTCTTTTTCTCTGAGCTTTCAGTAGAAGGTTACATGAAGGTTACATCTTGGTGAATGCTTGGTATTGCATGCAAGAATGAGGAGTAATAAAAACAGCGAAACTACAAAATAAAATGAGATAGATAGCTAAACTTGTAGATTATGTTTCCTGACATTATGTTTTGTTTGCATCAAATCTGAGCGATTTATCCCCTTGAAGGTGATTCCAATCATATTCAAATCTACCCTTAAGTAATTGCTGATTTTCTCACTAAGCTAAACCTTGGTTTTTAAAGAGCAAACATCACAATCTCATCCATGGAAAACACAAACACTCTCACATTTCATATTTCCATATAGTTCAGTCTGTTTCCATCAGTACGATAAAAATACACCAGACTTTACATACTGTTTCATATGTTGTTTAGATATTGTATTCATTTCTCTTGTATGCATGGATGGACATATTTTTAATGTTTGGGAGTGAGTAGTAGGAGTATTAAGTGTTTATTTATGTATTACACTTCTACACACTCCTGTGTGTTTACTGTTATTTTAAACTGCAGAGAGCATCTCGGACAAATGAAGCAGCCTTCAGGAAAAGAAAACTGAATGATAATGAGTATATATGCAAAGTGTCTGCGATTATGTAACAATGGACATGGAGACGCTGAGAAAAGCAGGGATTACTAGAATGGGTGTCTGCTGCGACACTTTGCTGCTGCTGCCTTGTTTGTTTACGTGCAATTAAATTAGCCTTGTCCCCGAGGAGTTGGCAGGAGGAGAGCGCTACATGACAGACGGATGACCCCCCTCCTTATTGGCACTGCTGCTTTGGTTATTTCATTTGAACATATTAAAATGTGTGATTTTCTAATTCTGTGGTGCGTATTATTTGCACCTGGAAGCAGTGTAATTCTTCCCGACCAGAGTCCATATTAACATAAACACCAGTAGGCCAGCCAAGATTAAACACATTTAAGTTTTTTCACATTGAAGTTTTAAACTGTAAATCTATTCCGGTTTCAGTTAGTGAAAACAGTGTACAGCCAACTAAATATTCAACCAGGGCAGTTCACCTCAGATTGACCTCGTCTCTTTCACTGGGGGCCTCTCCGGTCACTGTGTCATTGTAAGAGGGGGAGTTCAGCTACAGGTCTCTGCCACAGCTACGCTCGCCTCAAGTGCAAGTATTCTGAGTGATATTTCTTTGAAAATCTGACTTACAGGCTCAGGGATCCCTGGAGACTCGAGTTAATGTGTGACTTGTGGTGTGAAACCTGCAAAACATGGGTAGTTAAACTACCAAATACAAAATTGTGCATAAAATATGTATGAAGAGGGCCATAACCAAGAACTGTGTTTATGCATATACAAAGTCTACTCAAGAAAGACATTTTCTTAAAATGCAGGGGGAAGAAATCTTTAAATGTTCCACCACAAGCCTCCCTTTGAATCCCAAATTTCAATATACTTATCCAACAGGGGAATATGACTGAGCACAGTCACAGTGGGTGTACAGCCAGAAGGAATGATCCAGAGAGAGAGAGAGAGAGAGAGAGAGAGAGGAGAAGTCAGCGCTTCTAAAGCACGAGAGAGAGAAGGGGAGAGACAGTAGCAGCTGTTAGCAACACAATCACACTATGCATAAGCATCTTTTATTTAATGAGTAATACCCTTGGACTGTGCAGCAGAGTATACACCGAAAAAGGACTTTCTGCTTGTATGAGGTTTTCAGGCAAATTGTCAAAATGCAATGTGCCTAAAAGAGATTAGAGGCAGAGGAGCAAATATTGAATATTCCAGCACAAATGAGATACTGTTTAGAAAAACAAGCCTGTTTCACAGCTAGAGTGTGGCGCTGACAATCTCAATGAGAATATGCACACTATTGTGTTTGCTTGAGCTTGTGGATTGGAAGCAATTTGTCTAGGTGATAACTAAACTATTTCCACTGCAGGTCAGGATGTGTCATATCGCTTATCTTATTCTGCCTCTTGAACTTATCAGCTGTGACTAGAATCATTTAAACCAGTTGATACAGCTGATACGATGCAAGTAGCACCGAGTGCTTGTTATCGTCAAATCGCTTGGAAGAGAGCCTCCGGGTAGATTAACAAAAAACATACAAATATTATCTAGATAGTAGTAGAGCCATTCATCAGAGTGGAACGCAGACCTGTCCGCTCATAGCAGCCAAACTGCTGGCATGCCTTCATAAGAATGCAGTATGTGTGTGTGTGTGTGTGTGGAGTGAAACCCATGTAAACAGGGAGGGTTAAACTAAAGCATAGCTCTGATTTTAAATAAATACTAGCTGGGCTTGAGAGAGCCTTAACACACACACACACACACACACACACACGCACACACGGCCATTGTCTCTTCTGCTGACACAGAGTGCGAGCCAGCCACCATAGTTGATGATGAAGCAGGCAGCTAAAAAGCCCTCGCTAACAGTGTGCCACGGTGCTTATATGCCCTATCTGCTCTCAGCCATCTGGTGTGTTTGTAATATGAAGTGTTCCTCACAAACTTGTCATCCAGCGGCTTCACTTGTAAAGTTAGAAATAGCTACTGGAGCCACTTGAGGACGCAGAGAATTTTGCAATAGTTTGGTCAGGCTCCGATCCAGGCGGCAATCAAGTGTTTAGAGTCCTATTACGTATACAAGTCATCGGGTCATAAAACAAGAAGAGGAACGATGTGTTTCTCCTCCTTTTGGAGTGTGACAGCAAGATTTAAAGAACCTCTAATGCAGACACATTACACACATTGATGATAGTTATACAGCGTGTGGGATTTGGCGGCATCTAAGTGTGGTTGCAGATTGCAACCAACTGAGTACCCCTTTGCTCACTCCTCCCTTTCCAAGACTGCGGTAATGTGAGCCGCCGAGAGCAAAGCCATGGTAACGCCGTTTGCCTCACTCAGAGGCCATCCTTACCATAATAACACTACTGTAGGAGCTACGGAAGTCAGACGGTGGCAGGCGGTACCACGGTTTTGCACTCTGCAGCTCACGTTATCGCAGTTTCACAAGCGTGTCAGAGAACTACGGTGGCCTTCAGGTAACGTAAACACGTGAGAGGCTCTCTCTAGAGCCAGTGTTTGGTTTGTCCGCTCTGGGCTACTGTAGAAACATGGCGGAGCAACATGGCGGACGGTCATGTCTAGAAGGGAACCTGCGAGTTGGGGAAACTCTTCGGAGATGGTTAAGGTTACGCATTGATGTTGAATAGTTAAGTGTAGGATAGGTCGTCGGGCAGCGAGTCTCGCAGGAGTTTTTGCAGATTTCAGATCACATTTAGCAATTTATGGTTTCCTTAGACACTAGCGGACTCTTTGAAGAGGACCCGCTCCCTATGTAGATATGAAGGGCTCATTCTAAGCTAACGAAAACACAATGAATCTTAGTTTCAGGTGATTATACACTAATGAAAACATAGTAATATAATATATGATATTCCATTTCTGCTAATAGATCCCCCAAAATGTTAGACACTGTTCCTTTAACATCTGTATAAGTAGAACTTATGAACTTTGTACTGGACAGGCGATGCAAGATCATCTTGTTCCCTCACCGAAATCATTCCATCTAGAAATAACATCCACATGAGTCATGGTAACCAGTCAGTTTGTTTCAAAAGAAATGTCATCCTGCCATTCCTTTCAGGAACAAATAAAAATAAACCTATTTGCAGGTCCTTATCATGCATCAAAAGACTCGTAGTTCTGATGTTTTGGTTTATCCCTTTTGGCATTTATGAGTTTGTTTTTAACTTTTCTTTTTCTAATCTCGAGACCCGCATTTTGAAAGTAGTCTGGGGAAATTGGGAGAAATGTGGGGGTGTGTTTTTGACATTCTTCTGCTTATATACAGTATGAAAAAGTAACACAGGTAAAAAAACAAAGCACATCTATGTCCACCAATTCACAATACCTCTAATTGAAATGACGGGTTTTATTGACGGGTTCATAAGCTTAAGACAGATTTTCAGCTCTGATTGTCTATTCAACATAGAGGATAATTCTCTGCAGATCTGCATGTTCCAGTTTGTTTTAGATATCAAAACAACAGCTGCCATATTATATTTTTGATTATATTTGTTTGTGATTTTACTGATTTCAACCAAAAACCTGAAATCATAAATAAACACTTTGGAACCAGTTTTGGATGCTGCCTTCGGCGCCTCAGTCGGTAAGATCATAATGATGAGAATGTATGTTTTCTCCAGACAACACAAAAGGTAAAATTTATAACTTTTTAAGGGTATTCCAGTCAGTGCAGCTGTCCCATGTGGCTCAGTGCAGCCGGGTTTGATTGGCATATCTGCTGTGTATTTGGAGAGGATGATAAAGGATTCTCCGACTCCAGGGGGTAATGTGGGAATTTTTTTTTTGTCTCAGGGATCAAACCAGAGCTGTGCTGTGTGAGGAAAGCATCGCTCCTCTCTCTCTCTGGAGGGCACTGGATGCAAAGTCCTCTGAAATCTGCATGGATGGATTATGAATTTTTAAATCTATAACTCCTATATGACATCCTCTGAAATTTTGCATGACTGGTTGATGCATTTTTAAATAAAAAAGTTCCATCAAATCTTTTTTTTTGCACGCAATGGCCAAACAGATTTCAAATGTCCAAATATGTTTGATTTGATGGCATTGTTTTGAGTTACATAACTGCTATTACGGATATGTGCAATAACATGCTGATCACTCTGTGCAATAATTATATAATTATCTGACGTACACTTTGTGCAATAATCTGGCAAAACTGTCATCTCATCAACATACATATTGTATTTTTATATTTTTATATTGTATTATCTTTTATATTTTTATATTTATATCGCAATATCTCTTTTTTTTACTGTATTATCTTTTGCACCTATGGGATTGTCACAATCTAATTTCGTTGTACTACACAATGACAATAAAGGGTTTGAATCTTGAATCTTGAATAACTGCTGTTGTTCCTGAGTGAACTAAAAATCAAATCCTGATTATCAGTTAAATGATGAAGTGCACTTTAGAGATGCATGTGCATATGAGCAGCCAGCAGATATGTGTGTGTGTGTGTGTGAGGTTGTCCACAGTGGTGGTGTGCTGCTGCAGTTCTGCATGGGTGGATTATGAATTTCTAAATCTATAACTCCTATATGACATCTTCTGAAATTTGCATGATATAGTTTTAAATCAAAAAGTTCCATCAAATCTTCCTTTTTTTTTGCACGCAATGGCCAAACAAATTTCAAATGTCCAAAATGTTTCTGATTTGATGATATTGTTTTTTGAGTTACATAACTGCTGTTGTTTCTGAGTGAACTACAAATCAAATCCTGATTATCAGCTAAATGATGAAGTGCACTTTGGAGATGCATGTGCACATGAGCAGCCAGCAGATATGTGTGTGTGTGTGTGTGAGGTTGACCACAGTGGTGGTGTGCTGCTGCAGTTCTGCATGGGTGGATTATGAATTTTTAAATCTATATATAACTCCAATATGACATCTTCTGAAATTTGCATGATGATTTTTTTAAATCAAAATGTTCCATCAAATCTTCCTCTTTTTTTGCAAATGTCCAAAATGTGTCTGATTTGATGATATTGTTTTTTGAGTTACATAACTGCTGTTGTTTCGGAGTGAACTAAAAATCAAATCCTGATTATCAGCTAAATGATGAAGTGCACTTTGGAGATGCATGTGCACATGAGCAGCCAGCAGATGCGTGTGTGTGTGTCTGTGTGTGTGTGATGTGTGTGCGTGTGGTTGCCCACAGTAGTGGTGGTGTGCTGCAGCAGTCTGCTCCCTGCCGTTGTTGAGTAAACTACATGGACATTAGCGGGTTCAGCGGCGCAACCACCGAGCCGGAGTGGATTAAAACCAGCGTGCTGTGCGCAGAGAGACACTCGGTAAAACGACTCGGTGTAACCAATTCAGACAAATCCTCGGCGTGCAAAAGCAAGTCTGTTACACCAGTTTGCAGCTGCGAAACAAGCAAAGGAAAGGGCTCTTTAGTAAACTCAGTAGTGCCGTGCATTGTGTGTGTGTATGTGCAGGGAGAGCTCGGCGGGAATGGCTTCATCTCCGTGCGGCAACAGCAACTTTGATTCCGGGCTGGAAATCAAAACTCGCTCGGTGGAGCAGACGCTTATTCCTCTAGTATCGCAGGTGAGTGCAATATAAACTTACAAACAAGTAGCCTTGTTGTTGTTATGTCTGCTTACATTTGTAGGTGGACTTTAAAACGTAGTTTGGCTTCACAACAACAGCCCCGCACACATGAGGCTCAACTTTGATTCTCGTGTTTACCTGGTTTTATACACGGAGCCTGAATGTTTCGTGTTGTGTTTAAAGACTCATCACACGTGTGGTTTAATTTGCTACATGTTGTTACATTGTAAAATGCTACTGTTGTCAATAATGGTGGTTTATTACAGCCTACTGCTAAGCTGGTGCAAACAGCTTAAGAGCTCAAAACTTTTAACATGTTTACTCAACTCATAACAAATTAGACTAAAGATTGTTGTTGTTTGGCAGAAGTTGACAGAATTACATAACAACCTACACTAAATGGGAGCATTAAAGGGACTGTTTCTAACTTTCAGAAATGCTTGTTAACAGCGACACCTGTGGCCGTTAAGTCAACGAAAGTCAGCGTCGGGCTCGAGCTTGCTCGCTCTACATAGACATGAACGAGCATCGCTCAAAACTGTGAGGCGACACACGTCAGCTAAAACCACAGTATCACTCTATATTTCACCTGCTTGGCAGTAATGTTAGCTGACCAGACGAAGGTCTCTCCATGAATCACTGCTGATCCTAGTGTTGGCTTTTCGGAGGCTGAAGCAGGAAGAGAAACGTTATCGCCTCCCGACTGCGCCCGCAGGGAGACACCGGCACCCGGTCGGAGACGATAACGTTTCTCGCTGCGGAGCCCCGTCACTTCACAAGACACGGAAAACCTCTGTTGGTCTGGAGGAGCTGCAGCAGTTATTTCTGCACAAACGTCCACTGTACATTCACTAGATATTCTCAGAGCTACGAAGTCTCTGCAGTGTGTAGTGTGCGTGCATGAACGTCTAGAGGTGGAGCGAGACAGCGAGGACGCGCGCGGTGTGAGTGAAGGCAAGCAGGCAGAGCAGACTCTGCCCACACGCGAGCGCGCATGGGACCACGACCCGGTAGATTTATACGTGTAAGAAGTTACAAACAGTCCCTTTAAACGCCCCATTCAAAAAACAATTACGTCACTGTGATATTAATTCCTTATTTTGCTGGAGATCACCATAAACTGTCCTGGAAGTCATTTCATACTACACTTTGAGAAAATACTTGTTCAAGAGGGCATAACAGTTTCCCAATAAGTTGTGTGCTGCTGCCCTTTGCCAGTCCTGAACTCTATGTATACTGTGACTCCCACTTCTCTAATTGGGCCACTTTGAGGCACGTGTTTTGTTTTTCAATAAACAGAAGAAGAAGAAGAAAGAGCCACTTTACAAGCCACTGCACTCTCTCAGCAACTCCTCTCTTACACACTCGAAACAGTAGCCCTAGCTCTAAAAGCATGGAGTTCAGGTCAATGAGTTAATTAATCATTTTATTGTATGGTGCAACAAAGTAGCTCTTACCAAAACGAAGTTTATTTAAGTGTGCTATTAGTATACTTCTTTTAAACTTAAAATAAGAGCGTATACTTTCAGTTTACATTTTATGTACTTATCAGAGATATACTTAGCGAAAGTATACGTAAGTATACTTGGCTTCTACTGACAAGTATACAGAAAAGTACAAGTATACTTGGCTTCTACTGACAAGTATACAGAAAAGTCTAAGTATACTTGGCTTCTACTGACAAGTATACAGAAAAGTCTAAGTATATTTGGCTTATACTGAAAAGTATACAGAAAAGTATACATATACTTGGCTAATAGGCCTACTTGTATTTAGTCTTTTGATCAAGATATACTTAAAAGTATGATTAAGTGTTCTTGCCTTATAGGCCTACAGAAAGGTATACTTGGCTTGTAGTTGTGCTTACTTTTTGATAGAGTAGCCTATTAAAGTGTGTCATGCCAACTCCAATGCTGTTTTTGTTTTGATTTGTTAAGCAGTAATGTCATTTTAGAGCTGTTAATTTCCATTTTAAGGAACAACAGCAGATGATTCATTTTGCAAAGCTTCTGCTTTAACATGTGACTGCTTTCCACTGTTGTTTCCTGGGAGGTGGCGGGTTGCAGCTCCTGAATAGGGGAGTGACCACCAGTCTTATAAATGCTAATATCCCCTTGTTGTGCAGGAGGCTAAAAGAGGGAGAGACCTGTAAATGCTCTGTTGTTTCCACTGAGAGGCAGTGGAAGAGAGAGGCGCCTCACTGGTGGGTTGACAGAGTCTGTCACAATACAGATGATGGAAGGTCGCTGCCACCGTCCTCCCCCTGTGAGCGCTGAAAGCCTGCTTCCTCCCTCTCACTGCACTGAAATATATAAGGTCATTCTGTACTGAATGGATATGGATCTGTTAGGGGGATGTGCTTTCAGTCATTCATGAGTACACCAAAAAGAAAGTTTGGTTATACAGTATGAGCAATGAAGGGTAAATTGAGGTAAGGTTAAACCTGTGATGCAAACAGCAATTACTGTAAGAATATTCATAGTGCTGTAATATTGTGCAAAAGCATTCAGTAAATCTGCTGTACTCTGCGTTATCTTAATAATATTTACACTGCAGCAAACTTATGGTGCCCTCCTGCCCGCTGAGAAACGCTGGCTGAGCTCCAGTCGGTAGTAGCCTATAGAAGAATGTGCTGTATACTGTAACGGCATTCAGCATAAAGCGGTCCTCAGTGTTGAATAGTGGGCCTCAAGGACAGTCTTTCCTAACTTTCTTTTTTTTTTCTCAGTGTGAGGCATGTCCCCATAGCAACAGAGCTCTGCAATGCTGAAAGAAACAACATTTCCAAGGACCGTTATCTCTCCATATGTAATGTTTTGTTGTGATGTCATCTAGAGGACGGTCACTCAGTCGGTGCTGACCGCTACATTAGTTTCACCTGCTGTGAGTGCTTTGCATCCAGTGTGGTCACATGCAAACAGATCGCTCGAGTTATGCAAATATGAACAAAACGTCTTTCTAGAGCTGATATGATCAATCTATTAAGTTGATTATTCGATTGACAGATACAGCAACGAGTAGGATTTACCATGTGTGAATATTTGCTGTTTCTCTTTGTCTTCTTTAATATCAAAATTAGGGATGTCAAAGTTAATAACGCGTTAACGCAAATTTGTTTTAACGCCACTAATTTCTTTAACACATTAGCGCAACTTGCGATTTTTAGGTCGTAAGGTAAAGATACTGGCATCATATGAAACTAGAAAACCTAAGGAATCCATCGATACCAACCATGTCATACTCACCTATCGTGAAGGAGGTTAAATAACGCTCCAAACTTGAGCTAAATTTTGCCATGGCCATTTTCAAAGGGGTCCCTTGACCTCTGACCTCAAGATATGTGAATGAAAATGGGTTCTATGGATACCCACGAGTCTCCCCTTTACAGACATGCCCACTTTATGATAATCACATGCAGTTTGGGGCAAGTGATAGTCAAGTCATAGTCAAGTCATAGTCAAGTCAGCACACTGACACACTGACAGCTGTTGTTGCCTGTTGGGCTGCAGTTTGACATGTTATGATTTGAGCATATTTATTATGCTAAATGCAGTACCTGTGAAGGTTTCTGGACAATATTTGTCATTGTTTTGTGTTCTTAATTGAGTTCCAATAATAAATATATACATACATTTGCATAAAGCAAGCATATTTGACCACTCCCACGTTGAGTATTAATTACTTGACAAATCTCCCCTCGAGGAACATTTAGTGACTTGTATAACTGTTGGGTTAATGACCAGAAGTAGGAGTGGTATCCTAATAGGAAATAGGAATATAACAGGAAAATGAAGGGACTTTGCTGCTATTTGTTGTTTCTTGCATTTACAGAACAATTTAAGCTCTTTCACTTGCTGTTGGTAGGGCGTTCGAGGCATGTGCATAGACGGAATCAAAATGCCAAAATGAAATCTCTCTAACTTGTGTATGTGCCAGTGGCTGTGGTACTCTCATTACCGCCTTTAACGTGAGTAACATAACTCAGTTAAGGGGTATACGTGACGCTTCTGAGAATGAGTGTTGCCTTACATGGGTTATAATTGAGTCATTATAGCCAGTGTAAACGCACACTGACTGTGTGGGCTGTTTTGTGCGGCTTTTTGTTTTTTTTAAAGCAGCTTTGTATGTATGTGTGTGTATGTGAGAGTGTGTGGTGTGCATGTTCATGTGCTGTAGGGGTCATTAGATAACTATCAAGAGGAAATGAAAAAGCAGTGTCGGTGAGAAAAGCCGGTGGTTGATAAGATATCATGTTGTGCACTATCCCATTTTTTAAATTTTATTATGTCTCCTCTCCTCTCTACTCTCCTCTCCTCTCCTCTCCTCTCATGACGTTGATATCCTCAGGCCTCTGTTATCAGCTTCACTCCCACCACGGTGTAATTATAGGCCTGGGAGTCTCCCGGCCTTGCACTACATACACACACACACACACACACGCACACACACACACACACACACACACACCAGATAGACGCGTGCACACACAGTCCCACCCACCTCTTCTCTTTCCATGCTTGTGTGTTCACCTGTCTTATTGAGTCCTGGTGTATGCATTTATCTTTTTTGGGTCTGAAAGAGTTCATTCCTAACGTTAGTGCTACTCAGAGTTTTTTTGCAATTTAAATTATGTCTGAATGTGTTTTCGTAATGTGGCCACCTGGATGTTTTCTATCTGCATCCCCCTCCCTATCAATTTGGCCATTCACTTCTCCCTTTTCAAAACAGAAGGAGCTCGCTCTCGATACAACAGACGCACTCTCCTCACTAATGCGCTTTACTTCACCTTTTCTGCCTCAGCCACCTCCATCCCATACCAATGGACTTCTTGCATTGAGAGGGTAATGAATTGCCCCGGTGTTGGACAAAAATGCAATGGGCATCTCACAGAGAGAGAAGGGAAACTAACTTTGTGAATGTGTCTACTGCTGTGTGTGTGTGTGTGTGTGTGTGTGTGTGTGTGTGTGTGTGTGTGTGTGTGTGTGTCCTACCTGTGATGGGCTCTGTTGCCAGCTGGAAGGCAATTAGCGATAATCTGGCTGCTTTTTCCTTGAGATCTGATTCCTGTTTTTGAAGTGGTGATTAGTGAAATAACTGTTCTGTTCCTGGGTTTTTATAATTGCGGTGTGTTCCTAGTAAAAACACACCCAGAGCCTGTCTGGGCGCGGACATGGTGGTCCTCTGGATGACGAGGTGGAAGGGTGTTGTTTGGAGGTAAAGATGTGTGGGAAGGAAGGAATAAGGGCCAGAGAGTAATATCTGAGACTTTGATCAGATTGGGGAACGTTTAAACACTTGTGACACACTGGCCTTGTGATTACACAGCTATGCCGGCTCCATCATTTTTTTTTTTTTTTTGCAGGGCTAAGCCAGGAGTTTCTTAAAAGATTTTCAACTATAATTGGGCCTGGAAAATCCGTTTTCTGTCCAACATTGTTAGCGTCGACTTTGTCATGCTTCCAGGGGTTCTGTGGCGCTTGCAGTTTTGCTGTCTGATGAGCTAAAAGGACTGTGGGTAAAAAAGGCTTTTTCATTTTGCTCACAAACTGGATTGGAAATGGCATATTTACTGCAAAAACAAAAAGCTCATTGGCAAGTTAGTGGATGTGATTTGCTTAGAGCATTAGCATTTTGCCACATAAATTCTGCTTTAAACGAAACGCTGACAAAAAAAGCTCTCCATAAACACACTCCTCATGTAACAGCTCTGTAAGCACCGACCATCAGTCACATTTTCATCCATCTTTTGGGAAATATTGGAAATGCAGTTTTACTGAGGCATGACGCAGGCACTATTTCCCTCTTAATGTTCCTGGTCCTGAGGACGGGTGACATGACAAACGTCCAGGTACTGAAGTTGTTTTTTATACCCGGACAGAGAGGCATTACCGTTGCCACGAGCCCTAACAGATCTGCTTCCTCCAGCCGTATGATGATAATGAAGACAAATGGGGCCCTGGCATGAAGGTGAAACCACATGAGGATTACAGTGCGCCACAAGCATGCATGCGCGTGCATACACACTCACAGATCAAAATATACTAGCCTGAGACAAAATAACAAAATAAGACCTTTATTGTGTGTGTGTGTGTGTGTGTGCGTGTGTGTGTTTAGGAAGGGTGGGGGATTGCAGTGTGGTTGGTGTGTCTTTGTATCTGCGTACTTTGGTATGTGTGATTGTTTGTTCATGGACGACAGAAACTAAAGTGATCTGTGGTGCTGGTGTTTGAGGTTTCATGTGTAGCCACTTGCATTTTTTGTGTGCTGTGTGTTGTTGCCACCATGACTTTACTCTTTTGGATCCACACATACACACACTGTGCCCCTAAAGGCCTTAATGAAGCGATATACATTAGACCTTTTTTGGATTTCTTTTAGTATTACTGCCTTTTGGATTTTTGTATAATAATTTCTTATTTGGTGTTACTTTTTCCCTTTAACAACTCTTAGTAATGGATAAATAGACAGAAGAGCCTCTATATATTATGTTTATGATGTCTTTTTAGCCTGAGTCCTTTATGGAATATAAGCTATTGGAGGTACATGATTTGTACTGTTTATATCCTTTGTTTAGGTGATTTTCTTCATGTACCTTTGTATATAGTTGTCTATTTTTGTACATGTAGCTTAGATTTATATATTTGAGTACATTCTTAATGTATATCCTTGGATGTATTTGTAACAGGGTTGGTATCATAGACTGTATATAAGAAGGGGACATAGTCACCGTGACGTCACCCATTGGTTTGTAGACTTCCGTTTTGAAGCCTCGAGTTTGGCATTTTAGCCATCACCATCTTGGTATTTGCAACCAGAAGTGACACAAGAGGGGGTTGTCCAACTGAATGCTAAATCATCAACGTTTTTAGGCGACAAAAAATGTTATAATTAACTTTAATTAAATTAATAATGAAAAAAACGCTGTGAAGTTCCAAGACAACAACCCCCAGACCGGACATCACGTGGTAGCGACCTGTCAATCACAAGGTAGCCACGCCTTAAAGCATACCCTGCTTTATGGTCTATTTGACTCTAAATGGGACCATCATTTACTAAATGAAGACTTGAAACTAGCGATTGAGACCATAAACTCATGTTTACAATGTTTACTGAGGTAATAAATCAAGTGAGAAGTAGGCTCATTTTCTCATAGACTTCTATACAATCAGACTTCTTTTTGCAACCAGAGGAGTCGCCCCCTGCTGGCTATTAGAAAGAACGCAAGCTTAAGGCACTTCTGCATTGGCTTCACTATTGAGAACCGGAGGTTGCCCACTGCCGGAGGCCTTTTTTGAGTACTTTGGGGAGTACATAGTTTGTATATATACTGGTATGTTCCTTTTATGTACATCATCATCTTTCTGTACCTTTCTGTAGCCTTGATATACTATCGTTTTAATTTTGCCATCATGACTTGTCACCTTCAACCCTTTGAGGCCTTGACCAAAACAACAACGTGTCTGATAACGCATTTTCAGTGCAGGCCTGACCTTTACCAGAAGGCCACCATTTTTGCCTGTTTTGCCATTATGAGTGGAAGATTTTAAAGAATGGCCAATGTATACACTGACACTCACACTCTTTAATTTGCCTATAAGGTAGTTTGAGACCGGCAGAGCGTGTGGTTTAGTGTTTTGTTTCAGCAGATTCCCCCCCCTCCTGGTTCAATCATCAGATATATGAATCACAGTGAGCATTATTGTTGTGTAAATGAGGATCTGAGGCGAGTCCTTGCTCTGCGGTAGGTAGTATACACAGGCAGTCAACAACCCTGTGTAGTCAAATTGAAATGAGATGTAATTCCACTCCCCCTGTTTTCTAGTTAAGTGGTTGCATTAGTCAGCTAACTCTGTCAGTTTAGATAATTCAGATTCTCTCTTTTGATGAAAACACTCACTCCCCTAAACCTCCCGCTCTCACTCGCTCTCATACTGACAAACACACACACACACAAACGTAAACGGTTCGCATGACCAGTCTTTCCCCCTTGTCCTCCCCCTTTCGCTCTTCACACTATTGCTATCAGGGGAGTCATTACAGATCGCTGTTCTCTTTAAGTGCCGATAAAAGGGTCCGTCTCACATGTCGATCCGTTGACCTCTCGCCGGCTAATATACTTCCACATGAGAAAGTTGTGTGTGTGTGTGTGTGTGTGTATGAGCGATTTGCACGTGTGCGCCCGAAACCTCAGAATAACCCAGCCTAAAGGGATCAGTCAGCTAGAGAGAACAGCAGAGTTAATTTAATGGTGAGAAAAGCTATCTCACCCTCTGCCATTTAAGTTATCTGAAGGCTGTAGCTAATAGCGATAACCGCTTTTAATTGTCTCAATGAAAGCCTCGGCCTCCGACCAAGACGTATTGCTGTAGCGGGGAGGTTGATAAAGTATTGATTAAACATCCCTCCCATTATCAGAGAGCCTCAGTGGCACAGTGTGCTCACAGTCTTTCATTCTGTGTCAATTGAAAATGCAATTTCAAGGACCTAGAAAGTAGGGTCCTCTGGTGGCTTTTGGTTACACAGATAGTTTAGTTTAATTTGTTTTTGAGTTATCCCTCATTTAGATTCCTGCCTAAGAAATAGTCCCTAAGAAAACTGTTGATAGTGAGTTCTTATAAAGACAAACCAGGACATTATGTCTGTAAAGATATATTGCTATTGAATTTTTCAAATTTAATTTTCAATTCTGTTATCGCTATAAACCAAATTTAATTAAACTCAGCTGCTTTCTGTTTAAATGATTCTTCACCAGAGGTGTGGACTCTCAGGTTAACTTTAAGAGATCCTTTGTTTGGGAAGAGGATTTACTCGTGGGGGAAAAACTGAACTGAACTGAACAAACTGAATTTCTGTTAAAATGGCATTGCATTTGGGAAAGAGCGTAGTATGACTTGTTTAAGGCTCGAAAAGTTTAGGATCTGCGGACTTGACTCGGGACTTGCCTGTCTTGACTTGGGACTTGAGTGCAAAGACTTGAGACTTACTTGTGACTTGCAAAGCAATGACTTGTAAAGGGTCCTCGAAGGCTATTAGAGGCATCCTTGTTTGGTATCAAGTGGCTGTCTGGCTCATTACCAGCCCGTATTTACAGTATATTCTTAGTTTATGAAGATTAGATAGTGATAACTAGTCTCATCTCAAAGTGTGAGAGCACAGGAAGAGATATCTATCAGCGGGGATGTGTTGCCTAATGTAGCATGGCGTTGTCCGGCCTCACTGGATGGAAGCACCCTGTGGATTGAAACAGATGCATAAACACACGCCCAGAAGCACAGACAAGGACATTATTGACATTAATTACTCTGTTGTTGCACAGAGGCCATCTGCGAACTTCAGCGAAACGCACAACAGTTTCCCTGCCAGTCCCGTCTGTAGCTGTACATAATATTTCAATAACAACACATCAAAAGGATACACCTGATATGATGAGATAGCAAAAATACTGTTAGGCATTTATGAAAGGAATGAGTAGTATTCCACTGATGCAGGCACATAGATATAAAGATGGACAGAAACATGATGTGTTATTGCACATGCTGTCTGGACAGAGGAGACAGATGAGTGTGAAAGGACAGCCCACTTACTGTAATCTTGTTGGCATGTACCCTCCCTCTCAAAGATATCACACAACATATCTATATTGTCCGCTGCCAGGGCAACCACAGGTAAACAGATGAGTATTTGGCAGGCAGCTGTTTGTATCCCATTGCTTTTCTGTTGGCTGTTTCTTGGCTCGGTGGAGTGATCATTCCAGTCTCGAGCACATGACATTGACTAGGACAGTCGTTGCACGATGTGGGGTCTGGGCCTCGCTAGGGGAAACTCTGCAAATCCCAGAGAAGGCAGGAAAACTTGCCAGCTGTGAGGTCGTCTAAAAAAGATTGATAAAATGTTGCACAAAATTGCACGTGTCATCTTTAAGCTATTTCAGTAGGTGCCTTTTAAATTGTGCTGCAACATGAAAAAAGTTCATATTAATGAATTTAGTCACCTAGTATTTTTAATTTGTCTAACTGTCGTTTTGGAATTACAGTTCCCATAATGCTTTGGGAGATGTAAACAGGAAGCATAATGTCGCCATTGAGTCACTTAGTTTGCTGTGGGCTGCAACCAAGCCCCCAGGGAGAACAACAGGCTTTGAAGCAAATTAGTGGCACGACAGTGGAATTACAACATCCGCGTCCGTCACGTGATGACATTTGGCACAAAAAGACTTTTTCCCCAAAGACTTACATTGGGAAAGAGATGTCTGTAACTCGGCAGCTAATTTTTTTTGAGGTAAATCAACTTCCCAGTACTGACACTTAAATAGTCTTTATTTAAATCATTAGATCCTAAAAGTTGCACGAATAGCCAAATCAAGAGTTATTTTCCTTCCTCCATTCATGTGAATGAGACCCAGGCCGCGGCTGGACTGAGGGCTGGGAGGCGGAGTTAAAGGAAACGCTACTGCGCCTGTTCTATGGGCCCAATGGATGCGGAAGACCACCAGAAGATCCTGGTAATTTATCACTCGCCAGTCGAGCCATTTTGACTCCATGCGCCACTGAGCAACTCTCATAGGAATGAACAGCCTCCGACGCTGCTTGCAGTTCTCTTTATACATCTATGGCTGCAATAGAGTGCTGATTTTTAACCTATATTTATTTACATTTCGGCAAATTGGCACCATTAATTGTATACCATATATATTATCGAAATACTTATACTGAAGAAAACTTCTTTTTGGGCAAGTTTTACATTCATGAGTGTTTTTTTCTATAATTTCTAAGCAGATTTATGGATGTTAAATCACAATGGACAGCGGAGATGATGATATCTTCATAAAAATCACACTGAATTCAAAAATATGTGTATCATGAGTCATGACTCTGAGAAAGAGTACATATTTGACTTCAATTATGGCAATCGGACTAATAGGGTTTTATTACCTTAAAGTATTTTACTTTCACTTTCACTTTCACCTCACACAGAAACTTTTTCTTATATCTCTTAAGTCCGTGTCCCCCTAGGGAGCAACACCTCACAGAAAACCTCTGCTGTATATGATAGGCCAAACCAATACTTCATGATAATATCCCACTTGTCTGTCATAGCGTCACTATTTCATAAAGGAAATAGAAACATTTCAAAGAGACAAAAAAAAGTTTTCAAACTTCACTGGATTAGGATATCTGGGAAAAAAACAACTTGTTTTGAATACAAGTATTATATAAAACGCTGAAGTATAGTTGTCTAATGAATACTGTCTTTTAAGGTCATACAAAACAGAATTATCTGACGCACATCCCAAGGCTCTCCAAGCCATCGTGTTTGTTCTTCTCTCCCTCTCCGGCAGCAACATTGCTGACTGTACCACAGAGGAATCCTTCAGTCTGGCTTGTATGTGTTAATTGCTTTCTTCGAGCGTCTTTGAACTTCTCCCCTCTCGATAATGAGTTCTTTTAAAGAGATGAGGTTTGACATGACAGAACAAAGGAAGTGTGAAGGACAAGGAGAACACAGAATACCAAACATTTTTCTTATCTTTTCTAATTCAGAATAGTGAGCAATTTCAATAAGTAAAGTCTGCTATGTTACACCAACCTTCTTCCCATGATATATATGGAAATGTATTATTTGTGTACTTTTTTTTATTGCAAATGTTGACCATTATTGTTTGATTAGCAGTTATCTAATTGATTGTACTGTAAACTGCATTGTCAAGTGTGTCACATTTGACCTTTTGCAATCGTAGAGGCCATAAAGAGGCAAGCAGAGTAACTTATTATGGACACTGGAAACCGTCACTTTATGATGTGAGTTCCGGGTGTTGGTGTGAGGAAGTATCAGTATGTAAGACGCTATATAGCACCTTGTTTGTATGCCTTCTGCCCTTCTTCTGTGGCTCTGCCCAATTTCCTGATTTAGTTTTCCTGTCACACACCTTACTCTCTTGCTCTTTAATTCTCTGTCTTCAGCCTTGCGCTTAGTTTGTCTCCATCTCTCTACACTTAGCCCCCTTTTAATCTCAATCTCTCCCTGTATCACCTCGTTAATTATGCAGCATACGGAAAACCTAGCCCGAGGCTACAAGTCGTGCACAGAGCTGAAAAGTTCAGCCTTACCATTTCTCTTAGGATCATTTTTTTCTGTGCTGTAAACTGAGACATAATCCTTGCACCTATTCTGAGGAACGGCGACGGGAACAGCATGTAACCAGCTCAGCCAGATTTGGCCGTCCCTTTCTTTGACACTGAATCCCTGAGAGTGATCAAGATGATGGTGTTCTTACCATCTTTTGTCTGACCGACACATATCTTCAGGGGAAATGTTTTTAGAAGCCAGTGCAGTGTTGCGAGCACAATTGTAAGCAGATATGATCTAAGACACTGTGAAAAGACTTCGTACCAAGAATAGGACAATATGGTTTAACTTGATACCGATAAGATTACATAGTTGTTATATAGGCTGTTTCTGAACAAACAAGTTTTGTTCTCAAATCCTGTGCAGGATGGGAGCTATATTTAAAGTAGCCAGATTTTCACAGGCCATTTTAAAGTTGTCTTTTCAAATGGCAGCTTCAGTAGGGGGTGTATCTACAGTATATAGGCCAGCAACTGTGAAGAAAAGACGCAGCATTGTGAATCTTCTTTAGATTGTCGCATTATGTAAACCTGTTCACAGGCCATTTAAAGGGGACCTATTATGCTTTTGTGCTTCGTTCCTTTCCTTTAGTGTGATATATAGTTTTTTGTGCATGCAAGGTCTGTAGGTCTGCAAAGTTACAAAGTCCAGGACAAAGGGAGTTACTCTCCCCCACAGAAACACTGCTCCTGAACTCCCCGAAACACCTTCATTGAAGCATTTTCTTCTGTAATGTGGTGATGTCACCAAGTAGCACATTTGTATAATACCAGCTTAGCAGAAAGTTTGGTACACCCTGAAACAAAGCTAGTTAGAGTGGAGCTGGAGCAGAGTCCAAAGAGTTTGGTTCGGTTGACCAATCACAACAGAGTGGGCCAGCTGACCAATCAGAGCAGACTGGGCTTTTCAGGAGGGGGCGGGGCAGGAGCTCAAACAGAGCAATTCAGACAGAGGGTGAAAAGAGGTGCTGCAGCACAGCCGGTATGAGAAAAACAAAGCTTTTTTTTAACATTAAAATATGTCACTTCTGGTTGCAAAAAAAAACAAGATGGCAACGGCCAAATACCAAGATGCCAAACTCGAAAACGGCAGTCCACAAACCAATGGCTACATCCACTTCTTATATCCAGTCTATGGTGGCAAACAAACGTTTATGATATTTCACGTTTTGTTCTATAAGATAATCTCTTCTAGCGAGCACCACTTTTATGACTTTTGAAGCATAAATGCAATCGGGTAAACAACTACACCACGGTCGCATGAGCGCGAGTATACACAAGGAGGCTGTAAAGGCATACAAGTCGGCGTGATGACGTTTAGTAGTCTCATTTAGCCACTTGTTAGCAACCACCTTTTTTAAGACATATTAAGGCTTCAACATCCACGAGTGGGATATTTACGGACGTACTTTATATTGTATAACAAAAAGTTGAAATCTCTTAAACTTGTGTTAACTGCAGACCGTATTTCAGGCATCTAACTAAAAACCCATTCAAAAAACCCATTGACTTTGAGATGAGGGAATCGGATGTACTAAAATGCTAACTCATATCTGGGTTTTACGACTCATTCCTGCACCACCCTATGTGTCCTCTTTAAATTGGCCCAAAAAAGCCCATCATTCACAGATTCAGCCTACTGCTGATGTATTTGTCCTGTCATCCAACCTGCTCCGGTGACGCTTATCCCTGATCGATAACCTGAAAGTACCGGATACTAACTAAGCCCTATCAGCATGGGGAGGGTGCTCTCATCTTGTCACTGTTTCTGGGTGACTGGAGCCGGTGGCGGACAGCTGGAGGCCAGCCAGCCGGGAAACACAGCCCAGCGTGGGTGTACTTACACTCAGGCGCGCACACACACAGTGCCAACCCCTATAAATAAGTTAAAGTCACTCACCTTCTATAAATAATGTTCAGGTTGTTCTGGACGTTCAAGCGTGTCTTTTATCTGAAGGGCTGAAAGGAGCTTTTTAAGTTGCTGATAAAAACTTTGTGATTGGAATTATATGAGTATTTATTATGGGTGGGACTTTGGGAATTGTTTTTAGATTGGGTTGCTGCTTGTGTATTTAGGGGCTCCGGGTACTGGTTCAAATAAATGTTGTCTAAAGTTTAAATAAATCCCGAATAGAACTTCAAAAACTTTAAGACGTGGACCTGTGTCATGTAGTGAAAGCATGTTCCCTAAGCCCCCCGTGAGTATGTGTGAAAGAGCCGGTGTGTCACAACACAGGCCATTATGCAGTCTGAAGTCAGGGGGGGCTGCATTCCTTCACAGGGATCATATTTCGAGCTCCTACAATGTGTAATAGAGTGCTGTCTGAAATCGTGTCTGTGTATTGTTTATAGGAGCATCACGGCACGGGTCAAAAGTCAATGTCTCAAAGGGCGAGACCTTTACGCACTCTATACTGGCTGGCATGCATGAGTTAGTGCCTCCCCCCCAAGGGCTTGAACTTGGCCTCGCTTCGTTCGCTCACCACTTTCATCAATGAATCATCCCGCTCAGCCACCATCCTTCTGCAATGAGAGGTTTTGATGTTTGGTTTGACACACTTCATTGATTTATTAATGCAGTCATTCACATTTTAAAGTCCCTCTCTTCTCAAATGTCAGACCCCTTCAAGACCACGTTATTATAAATACCTTTTTCCTCCTTGTGGATGAGGATTTGTCTCGCTCTGGGATAGTTTGCAGCGACTTTCTTCCGCTCCTGACACATCTTATCGTCCCATCTCCCTCCTTTCATCTGTGAAGAATTTTTCAGAGGCTCAAAAACTGGGAGGGCAAAAAAGAAAAATCCTGGAGGTATAGCTTGTGAGAATTATGTCAGCGTTTTCATCAGACACTTTCTTTTTTATTTGATTTGTGCCTCAATAGGCGAGTTAGAAACGAAGCCCATTTTTCTTTGTCACTTTGCTTCTTCATTCAAGTAAATAGGCCTTATTATATTAGAGGCAAGTCAGTGCCATTGTGTCAGGTGTGTTAGGTCAGTGTCCTCCAAGCAGACACTTTTTCCTCTTTCTGCAGAACACGCCATCACAGTGGGAGGCTGTCACAGAGCCTGGTTAAGCCACTTTCACACACTGTTCACCGCACACTATTATTTGTCCATTACTTGTAATTACCCATCATGATGACTGATGGAATGTTTTCGAGGCTGAGTTGGCAAGCAGTTGGGATTATCCTGTTGAGGACTTTATATAATTACCCAGTCATTAAACACGGCTCAGTGTGAAGACAACCTGAGGGGGGGCGACTTGCCAATGGCTCGGCTGTTGTGTTCGTACCTCCAGGTTGTGGGAGCAGGCTGTTGTCTTCATGCTGTGTTGCGTCCAAGAAAGTGACTCTGGGACAAATGTTGTTTAAGCGATGGTTGCTCCATCGCTTCTCTATGGAGTTTAGAAATCTCCGAGACTGGTATTTTCCTCTCAGGGTAAAGGCCTTTGCACACCAACTCCGCATTTGTCCGTCTGAAATTGTCGCACGTTTAAAAATAATAAATACAACATCATATTGTGTCAACCACATTGACACACCGACTCCGAAACTTTCGTCTGTCATTTAAGTTTTCAGAACATTTCCATTTTCTGTCGTCAAAAGGCAAATGAGGGTTATTTGACCACTCAGAGCCACCGTCTGTGCAAACGTCATCATCCTAAATGGCACGATAGAGACAAAGGTTGTATCCGAAATCATTCACTACTCCGAACTCACTATCCAGGGAGTTCTATGTAGAGGACTATATAGTGAGCTCAATGTCAAAATGCAAAAAAACACTTTCGGACGCTACTCGGGTCACTTTCTCAGCGCTGTTGATTACGTCATTGCTGTCACGTAATTAAAAGGTGCCAGATTGTCTGCTGCTGTCGGTAAACCATCTATAAAATGTATTTTTGTGTGTGATAAATACATATGTAAGCTATTTTGTTGAGCAGTCATTTAGCGAAATGCTCTATGGCTTTTATTCTGAAAGGTAAGAATTAACGGCCGTTGTGAATGTGGGGGCAATAAGCATATTTTCCCAAATTAATAAACATAAAGTACTTCGTGGCCGTTTGTGTTGTGATGCCCTGCTCTGCTCACATTAGATAAATTATTTATGCTCCGCAAATCATCAATGATTTCTGACACAACCATGGATTTGTCTCAATTGTCGTCCATCTGCCAATTTTTTTTCAGCGCAATGCATGATGATGTATAGTGCTCGGTTAGTGACCATCCTCTTTCATGATCCATTGTGGGGTACTTTGAGTCCACTATATAGGGTATAATAATTCTCACTATACATTCAGACAGCACTACAAAATGGCAAACTCAGTAGTGAGTGATTTTGGACACAGCCTGCATCTTTGATAAACTTTCACTTCATCTACCAACACAAAGCACTGTACGATAAGGAAATTAAAGAATATAGAGATGTGGAATTTAAAGACAGCTTGTGGCAGGTGATTGCAGAACAGCAAAACAAAGGATGTGCGAAAGATTAAGTAGTGATTGTGCTCTAGGCAGCTAAACGATAGCTTCTTGCAAATGTCATTCATTCATTAGCCTCATTTTGGATTAGCGCTATCCATTGCAGCCACGTAATGCAACAAATATAATAATAAAATGCATCAGACTCAGTGTGCAAGGTTTCTGGGCGTAAGGTTTTTTAAAAAAATGCATACGAAAAAATGCGGACTTGGTGTTGATGCTTTGTGAGGCCTGTTTTACAAACCGAGCTGATGATGATGATGATAATGTTGATGATGATGATGACGAGGGGATGCAGGCCTTAATTGTCTTGATTGTACTGGATTGGGCTTCATCTAAAATACGTTGGGTGATGATGGATCTGGTTGCATCGATTTACAGTTCCGCCTCTTTGGGTTTTACACAGTTTCTCATCAATCTTAACTGGCGGGCCAGAAGATCCTTACTGAGATAATTGAGGAGCAGAACGAAGAATACAATAGAGCCTCATCAGGAACTGGATTTTGCCCTTTTCAAGTGCTTTCATATCAAGTTTCAACAACAAAGAAATCACGGAGGGGGATATTCAGAGTTTGGCGTCAGATGACAAGAACAAAGTAGGAACAGTGCTCTGGGCCACGTTGTGTTTTTTCTTGTCGGGGTCCACAGGTTCAAAGAGAAAGATTTGTTACAGTCCTTTTTTTTTTCCCTTGTTTCGTTTGAAGGTGCGTCATCTCACAAGGTGAGACTGATCTAAATTATTCAACTTTTAGAAGAAGATTATTTTCATGGTTGCCTTGTTTTTATACATAATACAATGCACCAAGCGATTGTATGGTTTAGTTATTCATTAATTGCAAATGTTGGTTTGTTTATGCACACCGGCAACAGGCCGTGTCTGCAAATGAAACCTTCCACTGAAGTATTTTTGTTGGTTTCTCTTCCTTGAATGTAACCCACTTGCCTAATACAATTATATGAATATTCTGTTAGAGCTGCAAGTCTTATTCAATTAATGAAATGAAATGAGACTTCAGTGTCCAGACAAAGGCTTTTTTTTTTTTTTTTATGACGCACACTGTTTGGAAGTTATGAAACTTTCCCCCGAAGGTTGCCAGCAGCCGAATCTGATGGAGAGATTGGAGACCTCACATAAGGATGTAATATGTGATGTCTCAGTGATTTTTGCTGCTGTGTTTTTCTCCCTTTGTTTCCATTTCCGTGCCAAAGTAAACAACTGCCATATCCTTGAATGAGATTTATTCCCAAGGAAAAGTATGAATTGGACGTCTCTCTGAAATAACCTGGTCTTCTATGGAACAAAGAGCCCAGTGTAGCCCCGGAGAAAATTGTAACTGCGTACGGTGTACATTTCCAAATGGGTGGGATTTCATCTGCATTGCCCTGCTCCCTGGGCCAGGGATGTCTTTGATATTACGTCTTGGATGTTTTGTGATAACTTGCGTAGATCAAAGATGTCTGTGCTGTCAGGCTGGCTGTCTTGGTTTCAGCATGATAACAGTTATATCCGTTCCACAATTCTTTGTGTTGTCAGTATCCTGCCTTGTTTCTGTCTGTTTTAGGTTTGTTACGAGCTGACATGACTTATTTCACATTCTGGGACCCTGTTAATCTTCCTTAGACTATGATTTTGCCTGCTAATTATTTTTTGAAGGCATTATACAGTATACATATTTTTGAGATAACTAAAAAGATGCATGTTTTGATTATTCACAGCCTCTGAAATATTTGTTACACCCTTAAAGTCAGATGTTGTCAGTGGTATTCAGCTGCTGGCAGATGCCCACAAATACCATCACCCACACACCGGTAGGAAAAAGTTGAATCCATCTCCAGCATATAGGCTGGGGGGGCTACACTAATGAAACGCCTCGGGAAACTTGTTCAATTTATTGATTTATTATTTATTTGACAGCAGAACCTCCCCTGTATTTCCTTTTGCTCAAAACAAGTGCAAAAAAAAAAAAGATCCCTTTCAACTACAGACTCTCAGATAGTCTTGGTAGAATGAGAGTTTTTGAGATTTCCGTCCCCCGCTGTAGAGATGTGACAAGATAATGGCACATATTTATGATTGGACTGAAATTCACGAGATTAAATCAGTTCTACATTAGAAGGCAGTTTGACATTTTGGTAAATGTGCTTTTTGCCGTCTGCCTGAGAGTAAGGTAAGATGAGGCCTGTATGTTAAATATGAAGCTACAGCCAGGAGCCAGTTAGCTTAGCTTAGCTTAGCACAAAGAATGGAAACGGGGGGAAACAGCTAGCCTGGCTCTGTCAAAAGGTGAAAAAGAACACCATCACTTTCCACACTCGCTACTTAACAAGTTATCTCATTTGTCTGACCTCAACACGGCGCATTATCGTGGCATTTATATGCCCTTTCGTGCAAACGGGCTGTTGATCCGTAAAAAATTCATTAAGTCATTACAGTCAGGCAGGTAAATGAGAGTGGTATCAATCTTCTCATCTATCTCTTGGCAACAAAGCATATACTCCCAGAATATCTAACTATAACTTTTAAATAGCTCATTAATGATAGATATATACAGAGAATTCAAATGTAACATCTAATGGCTTCATGTGCACAACAGTTGAGAAACTGCAAGTTGATAGTCGGGGTCTTTTGATAAGACGCAGCTTGTCAATCATGCTCATAAAGTGCCTCTAGGTGCACTGTTTAATTCAATATTGTTATTAAATTAGTTGTAATCGGATTTTCCTTGTTCACTATTCTCCCACCAGCGACTGTAAAAGGCTTATTAAAGCGAAACAAGGTCGGTGAACCACAACAGTAGTTTATGTCATGGTCCAGTGCTCAGCAAACAGAGCAGATCGATTCCCTCTGCTCCCCTTCCCGTCTTAGTTAACCTTGGGTCGTGGTTAACAGAGCAAAAATTGATCCACAGCCATGTTGTGTTTTCTACCCCCCAGCAAAGACCATCGAATCAGAGGTCACACTGTCTCATCTCGTCTATCGCAGTGTCACTCTTCACTGAAAGAGAGCTATTTCTTAAAAAGTTCTTGGCTACAGTAAGCTGGGAAAGACTTTGTTTCCTCTGCAGCTCCTTTCGGGCCGTGCCTTCTGTTTTTTCTCCATCTTAGCTGTCCACCCTCTTTCCTTATTTACTGTATGCCCTCTGCCATCCTCCCGTCTATCTCTCCATCACAGCTGTCCGTCTGTTTTTCTCCCAGGTTTATCATTCCCTCTTATCAGCCGCTGCTGGTTCCTCTAGGCTTCCTGCACCTCATATCAGCCCGACTCATTACACTGCAGCGATGCTCTGTTTTCAAGAGAGATTATGTGTTACTGTCAGTGCACTAACAAACCGGGTCGGTGGGGTCCCATAATACATGTTTTACTTCAATGAGTAAATACATCCACTTCAAATCTCAAGTACGTCTTTCATCCACATAAGCATTTGAATAAAAGTGTATTATTGGGAATTGCTGATAAAAGAAGACTGTTTTAATAAAGACTGATTTCGTTTTGCTTGTCACGCGGTAAACTACAACTAGCTCAAGAGGTCAGAGTGACTTCGGAGAGCTCTCCGCTCAGCACCCTCAGTGGGCCCACTTAAGACTTGATAGATTTCCCATTATTTTCAGACAGCCGTGATGGAGCACCAGGTAGCACACAGCCTGTTCTGCTTTCCTCTTAGATTCTACTCCCTGAGTGGAAACACTAGCCCGCTATGGCACATGAATGGTAAGCCAGTCTGCTGCCTGCCAAGCCCTGGAGATGAATACTTCTCTTCATGTGAAACAATCACAAATATGTAATCTGGAAGCCCTGGGCCATTTTTCCATCCCTCTATTTGGAAATCCGTCTGTGAGAGGTTTCAGAGAGGCTACGAACACTTGAACCGTGGCAGAGCACCAAGGAATCGATGCCAAGCCGTAATACCAAGCAATAAGTGGGATTATATTTGTCATTTATTTGACAACGAATGGTCCCTGGGAAAATATATGGCTGAGTTTATTGGGTTTGCCTACTGCGTGCCAACCTTACAATCTATTCTGTTGTTTTGTCTCGGCTTCTCTGCATAAACGTGGGCAGCCCGAGCCCATTGACTGTCAGATTGCTGTAATAATGAGCCAACTGCCTTTCACAATCGAACAAAATATGTTTTTACAACAACATTTAACTTGCTGTTGCTTTTTTAATTGTTGGTTTATATTTCACTCAAAGAAATCTACTTTTGGCATTGTTTTTGAAGGCTGAGCCAAAGAAAAGTTGGCATTGTCAGCATTACAAATATTTTGATTGATATACTCGTTGTTAAATTGGTTTAAGTGCTCTATTCAGCAAAACATATCTGCATTTTTTCATTAAATTCATGGGGTATACTTGGTGAGTCAGCTAATCTGACCAAGCTTGAATACCTCACACACACACACACACACACACTTAAAAATGATGATGCACTCTGCAGCAGCACTCGCTGTTGTGCCGTGGTGCGACAAGAGCTGGAACAGGAGAGAAAGAGTACAGTGTTTGACACGCCGCCGCGCTGTGAGTCATACGAGGAGCCTGGAGCAAACATTTCAGTTTGACTACTTGGGGGTTAGATGTCAGCTCAGCTTTAATGGGAAAGTCACGGTCACCTGCAGAGATTTAACTGCAAAGAGAACAGATACGACAGTTTAGTTGGCAAATCATGTTATGCCTTTGACCATGAAAATGCACAGTGAAAGCAGCTGCAATCTCAGTTCTGTGCTAGAATAGTGGTTAAGAATAATGAGAAGAGTGTCATTGCTAGAGCTGTTCATAACCTCCATGCTATGTGAGTATTGGGTATAAATGTGTTGAGTAATTGAAATTGTTGAGTAGTTGAAAACTGCCCAAAGTTGGCCTTGAAAGCCTCATCAGATTCTTCTTCAGTGTTTTTTGCTTATTCTTCAATCAGACATTTTCTGATAAATACAATTTCCTGATAGGGCTGTGTATTGGCAAGAATCTGGCAATAGGATACGTATCATGATTCGATGATAAGACTATATATTGCGATTAGGGCTGTCAAAGTCAACACGATAATAACGCGTTAATGCAAACGCCACTGATCTCTTTAACACATTAACGCAATCAATCTTTCGGAGGTTGTAGCGGGCTCAGTTTCAAAGCTAGAGTGAAGATATTGATATCATGTGAATCTATAAAACCAATGGTCTCCAATGTTAGGTTACCAACCACGTCATACTAGCTTGTTGCAAAGGAGGTTATTGAATAACTCTCCAAACCGGCGCTAAATTTTGGCGAGGAAAAACTGGCATGACCATTTTCAATGGGGCCCCTTGAACTCTGACCTCAAGATATGTGAATGAAAATGGGTTCTATGGGTACCCACAAGTCTCCCCTTTACAGACATGCTCACTTTATGATAATCACATGCAGTTTGGGACAAGTCAAAGTCAAGTCAGCACACTGATACACTGACAGCTGTTGTTGCCTGTTGGGATTGAATTTGCCTTGTTATGATTTGAGCATATTTTCTAATGCTAATTGCAGTACCTGTTAGGGTTTCTGGACAATATTTGTCATAGTTTTTTGTTGTTAATCTATATACAATAATACATATATACGTACATTTGCATAAAGAAAGCATATTTGCCCACTCCCATGTTGATAAGAGTATTAAATACTTGACAAATCTCCCTTTAAGGTACATTTTGAACAGATAAAAATGTGCAAATAATCCCGATTTTAGGAAAACTGTCATAGTATAAACACGAAGCTCCATTGTATTCACCATATTACGAAAGACTAAACTTAAACTTTATTAGATTCGTCATATAATTTACATACAGTTACACATATGAAATTTGACCTCTGCATTTAACCCGTTCTTAGGAGCAGTAGGCCGCTGTAAAGCGCCCAGGGAGCAACTTGTCTCGCTCAAGGACACTTCGACATGCAGACAGTAGGAACCGGGGTTTGACCCACCAACCTTGTGGTTAAAGGACGACCCCAGAGCCATAGACACACCATTACAACACTGCTATCTTTTGGTCGGGGGGTTTAAAAACAACACAATTTTTTTTTTACTTTTTACCTATTAATTCAAAATCAATACAGTGTTTTTGAGAATCGATACAGTTTCACAAAACATAACATTGCGATACGTAGGTGTATCAATGTTTTATTACACCCCTAATAACCATTACTAATTTTAGACTCTGACTTAGTATTTTGCTTAGCTAATGTTCTTGTATGGTTGCTTATGTTAAAGGAATACACTGTATTGGTGTGGGAAATAGTCTTATTCACTTTGTTGTTTAGAGTTAGGAGTGTGTGTACAGAATATATGAAGTTACAGCCAGGAAGATACAGGAATGCTTATATTCCTCAAACCAAAGGTACTGAGAAAATCTAGTTTGGGTGCTGTATAGCCACCACTATCAAAAATGTATACCCAGCCCCAGTCATGACTGCCAAATAAAATAAATCATATTTAACATGCACCAGTCAGTCAGTTTCAGTCAGTAAAGTAAATGTTAGAGCACAGAGAAGTCACAGTATGAAAAGCTTGGTGCATGTAGGTCTCAAGGCCCAGGTGAGCTACCGCCTCGGGATGCTCTGTATCTGATGCTGACCCCCACAGTATCCCCAGGTACACCGGAGAAGGGGCGGGTTGAGACAGCCAGAGGGGGTTTGACCCGGCAGTCACGTTGTGTTCAGGGCCCTCCTCCCCTCCTTGGTTGACCTCCTCCCTGACTTTCTCTTTGTCTGTCTCCTTCTCTCTCTCTCCCTCCCACTTACTATCCAGAGAATTACGTGAGCAAGAAGGAATGAAAAGAGGTATTGTGCTCTGTTGAATGTGAGCTATGTGTGTGTGTGTGTCTGTGTGTGCGTGTGTGTGTCTGTGTGTGTGTGTGTGTGTGTGTGTGTGTGTGTGTTTCAGTGGCTGTCTCTTCTCTACTCTAGCGGTATGCAATGCAACTATGCAGACATCAAGGCCATGGCATACCAGGGTGGTCAGAGGAGCAAGGAACATGTTTTAACCAGCGTCATATGTACCACCTTTTCCATACGTCAGGGTCCAATCTCACATGCAGCACACACAGAGCATGCCTCTACAAGATCAGTCGCTTAATTTGCTGCACATAATACATTGCCTAATAGTACTGGTTTGGTGTGTTTTGTAACAGAGTCCAGGACCACAATACTGTCTGTGTCTGCTGACTTACTAGTTAGACAGCAATGCCTATTGGTGTCCCCTTTTTGTGCAGCACTCGAGTTGGAGTCACATCTGATTGTTCACACTGAGAATGAAGACATATTTCATCATGCCCCTAACTTGAGTCCTTTAAAAAAAAGAATTGTTTTCCACAGAGAAGAAGAAAAACACACTGTGGTTTGTGTTTTCACCGCTTGTAATGTGCAGCTTGTTTTTTTTTTTTAGTCTGGAAATGTGAATGGCGTGCACTGGCACTAGGGTTAAATATGCCAAAAGTTGGCATTGAATGTCTTCTTGCTTACATATTATTTGATTAGATAAATCCTGATTCACATTTCTTTTTAAAATTCAGAGTGTTTTTATTATGTGGGAACATGTTCTTGTGCAGCTGCTTGTGTTCAAACAAAAGTCAGCTTTTTTTAGAAGGTTGGCCTCTTTTGTTGAATAAAAACGTTTTTGTAAGAGAAACATATTTCTCCAAAAAGGGAACTTAAAAAGTATGTTATTGGTTTTAGTATAAAAGAAATTCAAACTATAAGCAGCTGTTACTGGTACACAAGTAATTGTTGTGTTGGTATTGACTATTTCCAACTCATTTCTTTCAGCTCTTGAATAAAAAGCCTCACAAGTGCATCTATATCAGACCCACGGTGCGTCACTCAGACTCACAGAAGAGACATTATACTCTATTATTAGTCATTGTCCTTCTTCAGTAGTTGGTTACAAAATAATCTTCTCGCTGAGATTTGCTGTGGATTTAATCTCCCTGTCCACATATTCAAATGTCAGCTCTGATTGCTGAGCCAAAGCTTGGAGGCCAAACGGTGCCCTTCTCTCATACAACTCCTCCAATGGGCTACAATCTGATAAAAATACAAACTCATTCAACTGGCATGTATGCCGTTCAGGTTGTCTTTACTGTCCGTCAGTGCTTGTTTCTGTATCTGCGAGCCTCAGTACGCCCCCACTTCTCTGTGTCTGCCTCCATCAGCGTCCGCCTGCTCGTCTGTCTCATTGGCTCCGTGTCTGTTGGCACACATGAGCGAGTGGGTTAAGGTTCATGTCATGTGCTCGTCTCCTGATCTGTGACCTTTTGTCACATGTCACCCGCTTTCCCGTCCGCCATGTTTACTGAGTCGATCCACCGCCCAGACTTTAGTCAAACAAAGTGAAAACAGGCTCAAAACATTATATGACCGCCAGCTGGGAGCAACTTGGAACATGAAAACATGATAAGGAAACTAAACCAACAGATATAGCTCACTAGCCAAGGGTAATGCTATATTTAAAATGACCCGAGGAAGATACAAATCTTGACTAACTAGCAACATTCCTCCACTAGCAGTGGGAAATGTGAATAATTCAATATCATATTTTATTGATGCCATATAATTGTATTGTAACTAAGCTTTTTAAGCTGATTTTCTCTCTTGGGGATGAGCAGAAACCAGCTGTAAACATATTTATAACACCTTTATAAATTCATACATCTCCGACTTGTTAGCAAACATTTGCCTATTCAGGCTGTTCTCATACACTGTTCCTAGCTGTACCTATAAAAAGTAATGCACTGTAATTCCACAAAATCAATTTGTATGTAATCTACGTAATCATGAAACAGGAAGCATAAAGAGCAACAAACGCCGCGTTGGGAGGATTTCAGGGTGGATGGGTGGGTCAAAAAACACTGAACTTTTGCCCAGGAGATTGCTGTTCGTATCCCACTTAACTTCCATACTTAAGTAACACCACTTCCACAATCTTGTCTTACACCTAACCTAAGTACCTAAGTAGTTTTGTTTACCTAAACCTAACAAAAGTATTTCAAGAATACTTATTTTAACCCATACCACGATCTTTTCCTAAACCTAACTAAGTAGGTTTTTTTTGCCTACACCTAACCAAGTTGTTTCCTGTGAAGAAGTTTATCGGATTTTTATTATTTATGTGGAAGTTTATTATGAAAAGACTCTATGCATGTAATGAGCGGAAATTGTCATGTTGCTGGACATTCATAGGAAAATGTACGATATTGGAGGAATAACTTTTCGGAAGGTATCATACAAACTGTTGTATGAGGATACGTTTGCCTATTCACACGATGCAACACTAGCATTCATTTGGAGTCATGTTTCTGGCCACCTGGGGAATGGAAGTGAAATATTAATAACATCATTAAGTACTGATGTCAAACTAATGCTGTGATAATTATGGAGAACAATAAAAAAGCAGTGTTCTCATGCAAATGCAGTTTAAGTTCAATAATAACCTAATGAAAATCTCACAGTCTCAAAGAGACTTGAGCACAGAGATATGCTTGTCCTTTGGGCATAAATACACAGGAATGCTAATCTGTTTGTCGGTTCTATTGCATGGCGGTTGGCTTGCCCCTCTGTTGGCCTCTGTAGTCTTCCCACATCCATCACTTCCCGGTGCGCTGCGCCCTTCTCCCTCCTTCTCCCCCCTTTGCCTCTCTCTTTGGCAATCAGCTGGTATTATCCCCGTCATCTTGTGGTTGTATAGGCACGCAGTGATTTGACTATCTTTTCTCTGGAATTATCTGTCCTGCTGGGAAAAAAACATCTGTGTTCAATCATCCTAAATAGCTACAGCTACCACTGCCAAATCACTGCACTCTCTGCCTTTATCTCTGGGAAGGTGCTTCAGCTAGATAGGTGTGTTTGTGCGTGCATGAAGAAGAAGGAAGTTCACTAGTTGGATGCAGCCTGATAATGTCAGGCCTATAGGCTGCTATCACTGGTTTGGGAGAGTCTAAATAAATTATAAATCTCAGGAATAGATTTAGAGGAGCACTAGCGCAGTGCCCGTTGAAAACATGCCTGTTCAAAACGAGGCTGAATGTTCGGCCTGTGGTGCGGTGTGGTGAGAAACGCTTATACAAACAACTTCACACTCGACACTGCGCTTCCTTGGGTCCAACAATACACCTGCCATGACGTAGTTGCATTACACATCCAATTTGCGGTTACTCGGAAATGTAACCGCGGAAGTGTATTGCACCGGTGCAATACACCGGTGCAATACACTTCCAAATAGGTGTATTAGTTGCTTGCTTTGATATAACTACTGCGGTTATAATGTGTAACATGGATTTAATCAGCTGAGGTATTTTTGCTGGCGGTATCGTTATTAGTGTTATAAGTTAGTATCAAGTCTGTCTGACACCGGGGAAATACAGTCTTACTCACAGGGAAAAACTTTCCCCAGTCGCGGTTTACTGACAGTCACACCAATGAAATACACTCTGGTTCAATTCTGCTTCCAGCTGGCTATCTGCTCTTGCTGACTCCACATCTTGACTTTAGGGAAGTAAAGAAGAGTCTAGTTGTAACGTTTTATCCAGCATCCATGTAACATAGGCTATAACGTGTAACTGCAGTCGATGAGCTGCGGTCTGCCCACTGCAGAAGTGAAGAAAAGTTTGGTTGTAACGTTATCCAGTGTTAGCGGACTACATCCAAGATCCAGCAGCAGGGAACTGAGCCGCGGTCTGCCCACTGTGGACAACATGCTGGATTTAGTCTGCGGAGCCCTGAAGCCCCACCCTCACTGCTGCACAGAGCGCTGGGCGCTTGTTTATTCAAAGTTTATCAATATTGAAGATGTCGCTTGTCCAAATTGCACCAAATTTGACAAAGCACTCCATGGGGTCCCCAGCAATACACCCACCAAGTGTGAAGTCGATCGGATGAGCGTTTCTCAACATAAGTGAAGGACACACCCACATACCCACAGACAGATTCCTAGCTTTATAGTTGATGATGCTGACGCTTTCTGTGTGACCTCGAGAGGTTCATTACAACCAGCATAGTCTGTCTGTGCTGATAAGACATACTTTCTATTCCTTCTGT
Organism: Sebastiscus tertius; assembly: GCA_916701665.1. Taxonomy (NCBI): domain Eukaryota; kingdom Metazoa; phylum Chordata; class Actinopteri; order Perciformes; family Sebastidae; genus Sebastiscus; species Sebastiscus tertius. The sequence goes on along the minus strand of CAKAOH010026712.1, from coordinate 102,281 downwards.
CTCTCTATCTTCTCTCTCCCCATACATTGGCTAGTTAATTAGAATGTATTTACTGTTTACTGAGTACCAAATGAAAAATAGCTTTGCATATGCAATCTAATTCCTAAAGAATGCAATGCACCAGTCAAGACAACATATGGATGTGGTTTATGCTAAATTGAACTGTCGACTTGTGGTTCTAATTTAACAAGGTGCACCAGAAAACTTGCATTATGCGCTTATTAGCTGACTCTGTAACTCTTCCCATTGTGTCCGTAGGCAGCTGAAAGAGCATAGATTGAGTGCAGCTTACACATTTTGCGAGGTGAGGGCATGACTCATTGTTGCAAAACGTGGCTGTAAATTGGCCGCTAGCCCGGTATGTTTCACTATGGTTTTTGTTCAGTAATGACCGACTGGAGAACAAATTTGTGTCCAGAAAACCGGCCATATTAGTTTGGACCAATTTGTCAAATATTGTTCACTGTGTGTATTGTGCACTTGAAATTAGGGCCCTAGAAATCAACTCATTTCTTTGAGGGAATGAAAGGGCATATGTTTTCTGATTAATGCGTTTTTAGAGTGAAAGAATTGGATGGTGCAGCAGCTCTACTATTTCTGCTGGTCTGTGCATAATGTTTTCACAATATATACAAAGGATGCAGCTTTAACATCTCAAGCTGCTACCGTTGGGCAACCTCTGGGTCTGAGAAGTGAAGCCAATGCTGAAGTGCCTTAAACTTGCATTCTTTCTAATAGCCAGCAGGGGGCGACGATACAATATTGTCATGATACTTAAGTCACAATACGATCTTATTGCGATATATTGCGATTTATTGCCTTTTTTTCAACTGCAAATTATGCTGTTTGTCAACATCTGTTTTATCTAATAAGATACAGTTTTCAATCTGTTCATCTCAGAGTTTTCATCCACATATCTTGAGGTCAGAGGTCTTTTCCTTTGGAGCGCTATTTAGCATTCTTCCCAACAAGCTAGCGTGACATGTTTTTTAATTTCCAGTATCTTCACTGTAGCTTTAAGACTGAGCCCACTGCAACCTCTGAAAGACAGAATAGCCGCTGGATTGTTAAGAAGTTAATAGTTTATATAATGAAAGATCTATGCTTGACTATTCCTCCACCCCTAGTGACTAGTGATGTGCGTTGTCCTCCTTGACTTTGAAATCTGGGATAACTTTTCACACTACTGTAGTGTATCGCACTGTACTGGTGTACTGCAGCATCCAGACTCTATAGGGACAGACTTGAATCAATTACAGTACTGAACACAGAAGACTGCTGGAGGAGTGATGGATGAAGTTGTGCAGAGAAAGACTGATAAAGTCACAAGGGAGGGAATTTTGAAAGAGAGAAGAGTGGTGTTAGATACGCACACAGCGAGGATGAAACATGTCAGGGTAAAGTGTGATGCGGATGTGACATGTCCTACTCTTTATTCTCCTCGCTCCCTTCACCTCTCCTCCGTCTATCTGTGCATCCGCTCTCCTCCCAGCTCCCTCGTCTCTCTTTTCATCTCTTCATATTGCTTCTCCAGTCTGGCTGTGGACCAGCGCGGCATCGAACTCCCATCTGCTTGCGGCCAATTTGGAAGGAATTTGCTCACCCATTAAAGTGCATGTTCAGTGCGACTTTCATCCCTTTCCTCTTATGTTTTCTCTCTCTCTCTCTCTTGCCGTCCCCTGCGAACAGCCAGCCACGTCTCTCCTTGCATCAGTAAGAACAGTTTTTTCAGGAGCAGATTTTGTGGAAGACAAAAACCAAAATGTGTGGAAACCTCCAGAAGCAATCCACATGGATAAGACAAACATTGTCCTTGTCCTTTTAGGTGCAGCACTCCCTGCAACAATGATCCCTTTGTGCCGTAATGGGCCTGGAAGTATTCGTTTTCCTGTTTACTTTAACAAAGTGAGCCATATGCTGTGGAGTTTGTGTAATGAGAGCGACGATCTGAGGTGTACAGAAATGGGAGGCCACCAAAGTTACCACGATTAACAAGGACAAACTCTCTCGAACAAAATGACGCAGGCAGTTTCATCTGATCAGAAAATAAACACGACCAAGGCGTTAAACCTCTCCTTTTGTTTCTCTCCTCCTCGTCTCCTCTTCTTCACACAAGCTACTGTCCAATTATTTCCTGCCCATAAACATCACGGTTATTCAACTATACACCCAGCAGTATGTGTGTAAAGTAAATACTTGCATCTGCACGCACCCACACACGCTAAAGTAGACACAAGTAAAAAAAGAACTGTTGTCACCCTAGATGGATGGATAATGTTTCTTCTTTAGTTGTACCTCCACATTCACACATGTGGGAATCCTATTGAGCTCTTCTGCTATTGTCTGAATGTGATGTTTCTTTGCTGTTTCCAGCTTTACATTAACAGAAAGAAGTACTTTTTGAGTTGTTACACTCGTCAGCAGGTCAAGTAAAGCTTAAAGGAATCTGAGCTATAATTCAGACAAATAAGCAGGGCCAATATAACACTTGCCAAGCAAGCAATTATGGTGATGAATGGCTACCATTTGTGTTTAATAAAAGCCCCGTCAGGCCTCCAGGAGGAGCTTGTTCACACTCACTTTTTTATCCCGCTGTCTTTTGTTTGTGCAGGATTTCTCGCCGTTAGAATGACGCAAATTTGCCACTGGGAAAGAGGCTTTGAATTGATCTGTTTTGAGAAAACTGGATTTTTCTTCCACAAGCACACCCATTTATCTACACATTCCTACAATTGCATTATCCAAGAATCAGAAAAAAAAAAAAAAAAAAAAACAGGCGGAGAGAAAGAATGACTTGGATAATGCCAAACTTCCTCCCAGCATAGCCATTCAATGAAACTCTGTCAGTAGCAATGGGAGGCAGTCACGAATGTTTCCAGCTTTTGTTACCCTCTGATTTATAGTCGGTCACTGTGTCCTTGAGGTGCGAGTCTAGATTTCCCGCTAACCAATGGGTGGGCTCCGTTGGTGCATTGTGCCGCTCAGAGTAAGCTGTTGATGTCGTTTTTTACGGCCTTGTAATTGTCCTCCTAATTGTGCACAACAAAGAGATGAGAGGTGGATGGTTGGGATTGACTGGTTGTGTGCCAGGGGAGAAAGTTAACAGGAAGGGGATGGACAGGCTCTGCTGTGTTAAAGAGAGAGTGAAAACGAGAGACTTCATAAGAGATTATGTACAGAACTGTGTGTGGTGGAGCAGCAGGAACGCTGTTCATTTAAGTCCTCAGATCTGAAATTTCCCCCAAAATCGGGGACGTCAGGGAGTTTGATACATTTTTCAAAAGGACCATTTGTCATGAATATACCAGAATGCACATTCCAAGCTGACCCCCACATTTATTGCATTAGATGGTAGATTAAGCCATTTTTCTTTCCAGCAAACCCCTCTGTATCCAAGCTGTTATAGCACCGGGGACACAGCCAGTTAGCTCTGTCAATAAACAAATCTGCCAGAGGTCTGACTTTGCATCTAAAGCAACATTTGTGCTTATGTCACAGATTTCACATCGTGTAAATCCTCTGTGGGGTTTTGGAAGGCTTTGGGCCGGATGCTGCTTGGTTGGTTGGTAGTGCTCATTGGCATTCGAACACTGCTGGAGTGCAGCAGAGCACAGCAGCTTGGTACAGAGAGGGAGGGTGTGTGTGAAATAGAGATGTGAAGAATGAAGTGAGTGCAGCTTCAATGATTGAGCAGGTGTCTATAAGGAGTGAAGCTGGGTATCAAGTAGGGCTGCGTATTGGCAAGAATCTGGCGATACGATACGTATCATGATTCAATATATTGTGATATATTGCGATACTGTAAGCAAGGCAATATATTGCGCTCTTAAAAATGTAATTTCAGGAAAACTGTCATTGTATAAAGAATACACCACCATATGCATAAAATCTGAGTAAAAAAAGTTTCATCACAACAGTGGGATCTGCATTTGTATTTATCACTGTCCCTCCAACATTATAGCACTACTTTGAGAGAGCACATACACTGAGAGGGCGAATATCTTTGCAAATGAAATATTGACTGCATGTAAACTATTGATTAAAAATTTATGTCGCTTTTTGAGAATCGATACAGAAAATACACAAAATATTGAGTATCACAATGTTATGTTTTGTGATACTCAATATTTTGTGTATTTTCTTACACCCCTAATATTGAGCCCATATACTGTATATAAGAAGTGGACATAGTCACCGTGACGTCACCATTGGTTTGGGGACTGCTGTTTTGAAGCCTCTAGTTTGCTGTTTTGGCCCTCACCGTCTTGGTTCTTTGCAACCAGAAGTGACACAAGAGGGTGGAGCTAAGTACAACTGAATGCTGAATAAGACATTTTTAGGTGACCAAAAATGTTAATATTAACTTTCATGAGCAGAAAACACAATGTGAAAGGGTTAAAGTTGTAAGATGAAAACACAGACAACTCCCAGACCGGACAACACCGTGGTAACTACCTGTCAATCGCAAGGAAACCACGCCCTAAAGCATCCCCTGTTTATGGACTATTTGACTCTCAATGGGACCATAATTTACAAAATGCTGTATTGAAGAAGACTTTGTGATTTACAATGGTTTGACCCATGGTCTACAATGTTTCCTGAGGTAATAAATCAAGTGAGAAGTAGGCTCATTTTCTCATAGACTTCTATACAATCAGACTTCTTTTTGCAACCAGAGGAGTCGCCCCCTGCTGGCTGTTAGAAAGAATGCAAGTTTAAGGCACTTAAGCATTGGCTTCACCGGAGATTGTCCACTGAGCCTCAATATTTTTCTTTTATGGAGTGATGTGTGTCCATAGAATAGAGTATCAAAAGCTGTGAAGTACTGAAAGTTGGCATTGAATGCTTGGTCACATTTGTAGTCTTGGTTACTATGGTATCCATACATTTTACTCGATACCCAACATGAATAAGAAATACTATTTTTCAAGGGTTTCACTAGCAAATGTAGAATGAATGTGCACTTTTCTCTGTCTCTGCAAACACAATGGCCTTCTCCGCTGCGATGGCACTGCATCAATATTATGTTCCCTCCACCCTGCTCGGTTCCTGTTTGCACAGCCCAGCAAATGTACCCACCTAGTAATCTTTAATGGAGGACATCCTAGGCAGCAGTTAGTTATACTCTGCTCTCACTCCCTGCCACTTCTCTTTGTAATTCACACAGACCTTTTCACTGTGTTTGTCTTTTCACAGACGCAACGTGTTAAACTTGTTAAAATAACTTCACCCTCCGCTCATCTGCTGCAGTGTAGAAGAAGCTTTTTCCGCACAGGAAGAGCTGTAATAATCAGGCTCTGGTTTCTGGATCAATGCCAGTCTGAGTGTCACCATTTGCTTGTACAAGTCATCTGGGAAAACATCTATTAACCACACAGACGTAAAAATACCATGCATACACACACACACTTTGAGTTGTACACAAGACACACAGAGTCCTCCAGAAAAAGCCAGGGACAGACGCTTGAATCGTCAGAAACTCTACGTCACAGAAAAAGTCTCTTGTATAACAATAAATGCCCCCATGATGTTGAACAACAGTCTATTTTATGACGTAGGTCTGAATCATGTGTCACCGCGTCCCAATTCCCTCTTTTAGGCTGCGTCATGTCCAGCCGGCGTTGGTGTTTTCTACGGAGTATCCTACTGTGTGTGGATGAGTCAGTGAAAAACACTGGGCTCGCAGGAAGGGAATACTGAGATAAAGAAGACAGATGATAACATGAAGTGGCGAGTGACGGACCAAAAGCTTTATGAGCACTTTCAGGGTCAAGATGTTGCTACAGAACACAATGGTCTTTCCGAGAATGGAGAGCAATAGAAAAAAAAGACAAGTTACAACTTCTTTTAACGTATTAGAGAAGAAACGTGGTGACGGTTATGGAGGAGAAAGAGAGAGATAGAAGCAACTTTATTCGGTGCACTCTTTATTTTCTGTTTTTTTATATTTTCTTTTGCTCCCTTACATCTAAACTTTTTGAACCTTTTTTCTTCATGTCTCTTTTTCATGACTTTTAAAACAGATACTCAAACATCTTTTATGCCATTTTATAGAGAATAACAGCAATATGCTTTATCAGAAATCCTTGATCAGGCCCATTATCAGAGTGAATGGTTTTTTTTTGTTTTTATTGAACCAAACTACCATTGATACTTCAATACATTTAGAGATGTGACCTTCATTGTTCAAGGATTTGAATATGTTTTTGATCTTATGCAGAATTGCGATTGTTTTGACACATTCCCAATTAATTTAAGTTTCTCAGCAATTTGAAGTTGGAAAGTCTGACCCAGTATTGAATTTTTCTCTGTACCCAACTATCATGGTATTTCTCAACAAGAACTATATTTGCTGTGCGCAGTGCTAATGAGCACAGGGGCCCTGTGAAACAACTTAAGCAGCATTAAACATCGCTTTGAAACTCAGCAACACTCGGTGAAACTGTCAGTGTGGATGATGTGTGATGTACAGTTTTAATGTGGGTCAGGTCTCACAGGGCAGCAGCGCAAGAGCTTTTGCTGACTCAGGCTAATTTACCGTTGTGGCATTCAGATTCAGGAGGCATTTGTACTGCGAGCTTGAATGTGGAAGAATGAAGACAAACAAGATTCAAAGTCATTGTGATGGGAAGTTTTTCATCATTTTCTGACATTTTACAGACTTGACATGATTGAAAAAATAATCAGATTAATTGATAACAAGAATAGAGCTGATTAGTCATTTCATCTGAGTAAATCTAAAGAAAATGAATTAGAAACTTTTTGATGATTGATTAATTGTTTCAAGAGGACCTATTATGCTTTTGTGTTTTTTCCCTTTCCTTTAGTGTGTTACTGTATATAGTTTTTTGTGCATGCAGAAGGTCTGCAAAGTTACAAAGTCCACGCCAAAGGGAGAGACACTGCTCCTGAACTGCCTAAAACACCTTGATCAAAGTCCCGCCATTTCTTCCGTAACGGGGTGATGTCACCAAGTAACACATTTGCATAATACCTGCCTAGCGGCTAGTTTGACACGCCTTCAAACAAAGCTGGTTAGAGCGGAGTTGGAGCGGAGTACGAAGAATTTGGTTCGGTTGACCAATCACAACAGTGGGCCAGCTGACCAATCAGAGCAGACTGGGCTCGGGAGGGGGCGGGGCAAGAGCTCAAAAAGAGCGTTTCAGATGGTGGGTTGTAATGGTATGATATTTTCACGGTACCATAACCATCTCAGAAAATATCACAGTTTCACGGTATCACAGTATTACACTATTATTTTTATGATTATTATTAGTAGTAGTAATATCTTTATGATCAGTTACAATGACCCTTGAAGGATTGAGAGAAGAATTATAATAATCAGAATTATAAACCTAATAGAAAAAGCATATAAATATAATGTTAGATAACTAAAGCATGTTGTTTTACATGTTAGCAGCACTATAACTTGTAATTAATCACTAAATGGAAAATAACATCAGCTGTGAGCTTTTGAAATAATATCCTATGATTATTAGCAATTAACATGACGGCGCAGTCTGACTGCTCCTGTCCGTACCTTTAACTCACACTCACTTACTCATGTCAGTTTTTTCAATACTGTAGATCAGCAAATGTGCACGGCATGATCACTGTCAACTTTTATACCACGGTATACCTTGATACCGATACACAGTACACTGGTCATGTGTGGGCACAATTGATGTGTGTGTTTGTGTGCGCTACCTGTCAGATACTGATCTGTAACAATCCTGTCAACTTCCCATGACATCTCAGGGTTAATTGTGTTGTACACTGTCAAATCTATCTGAACACATTTCAAAGGATTTCATTCCGATCCTCTTGTGGAACAAAAAAAAAGCAACCGCCTGGTGTGGTACATTCCTGTGTCAGGACGCTGCTCGTTCAAACAGCCGGCTGAGCTCAGCAGAACCAGCGTGCATTCTGTTGCCCACAAAGACTTTAATGCAAAAGATTCCCCGCTCAGACCCCCTGCAGCTGTGGGCCAATTAAAACCACCACCCACCACTCCCTGACCCAAATGGTTTGACACGCATACACACACTTACACCCACAATGATAACAGCTGTTGAGAGTGAAAGCAATCAATGAATAATTGATGATAATTGGCTCTACCCATTCATAATTCATACCCTCAATTATCACTAAGAGGCCCCACCTGAGTTTGGTGTGTGCGTGTTTCTGCAGTGGACTGTCTTGTATATGTCGCAGAAGACGTGCGTGCATGTCCCATCTGCTGTTTTGTTGTACTTATTTCAAATTTGATGAAATGTTGCGTTGGAGATAGGGTGCGTGTTTGTGCTGCTTTCTCTCCTTCTGAAACGCATACTAGGTTATCATGCCGTCTTCCAAAATGTTATCTCCACTTGTAGCTGTACAGGCAGGAAACTCCTCTCTCCTGATAAGCAAATGGAGTGCGGGCTTCAGACTCAACATGCTCCCTTATCAAAGATGTTGTTTGGATATAATCGCAGTATACTTACACTATCGAACAAGAAGTTATGATTCTAGATAGGCAATGTGCAGTCATGCAATTTGTGTATACATTTATCTTCCTGCAGGCTTTTAGATGGGTCGATGGAGTAGAGCTGTAACAATTAACCGATTAATCGATTAGTTGTCAACTATTCATTTAATCTGCAACTATTTTGATATTCAATTAATTGTTTTGAGTATTTTTTTTAGTGAAAAAAAGTCAAATTTCTCTGATTGCAGCTTCTTAAAATGGAATATTCTCTGGTTTCTTTACTCCTCTATGACAGTAAACTGAATATCTTTGAGTTGTGGACAAAACAAGACATTTGAGGACGTCATCTTGGGCTTTGGGAACCACTGATCCACATGTTTACACCATTTTCTGACATTTTATAGACCAAACAACTAATTAATTAATTGCGAAAATAATCAACAATGAAAATTATCGTTAGTTGCAGCCCTACAATGGAGAAGTAACTATCTAACTAACAAGGTTTAAAGGAACAGTGTGTAAGATTTAGGAGGATATACAGCAGAAATTGAATATAATATTAATAAGTATGTTTTCTTTAGTGTATAATCACCTGAAACTGAGATTCGTTGTGTTTTCGTTACCTTAGAATGAGCCGTTTATATCTACATTGAGGGTGGGTCCTCTTCACAGAGCCGGTCGGCAAGTTTCCACAGCAGCCCAGAACAGACAAACCAAACACTGGCTCTAGATAGGGCGTTTCACTTTTTCACATTTTTTGCATCTTGGCACACGGGGGAAGTTTCAGTTGGTTGCAATCTGCAACCTCACGGCCAAATCCTACAAACTGACTGCACCTTTAAATAATTGGCTACAGCAAAAGTAAAGTATGTGTCTTAATGTGTCTCCTTGTCCTTCTTCACACATCCTTGCAGATCACCACTCTGATCAACCATAAAGACAAGCCAAAGAAGTCAGAGCGCACCCTGGCAGCCATACACAGGGTGGGCCAGGCAGTGAGTGTGGCTGTGGGACGCTTTGTCGCCGTCGGAGAGGCCATCGCCACCGAGAACCAGGAGCTCAAGGATGAGATGGGTCAAGCCTGCTTCGAGGCACGCAGAGCAGGTAGGCCGGATCTTATTATGTACTCCACATTTCACTGAATTGCTGCCCTTAAACTCAACACAACGCTGAGTGTTTCTCTTTTGGGGGGAAATAGAGACGACACTTATTCTGTGGTCGCAAATTGATGTTGTAAAACTACGCGAGGGTGCTTCATCCTAAAGGCTTTTTCTTCATAGTGGATACTGTATCTTCCTGTCACAAGCACGGCCATGGCTTTATGGTGTTCACAAATTGCCATTGAGGTCGTTATAGCTGGTCAGCCAATAAGACTCATCAGTGTTTATTTGTTAAGACAAACTGTGACAGTTTCATAAAGCACCAGGCATCACCTTCAGGCATCACAGTGTTATCAAATTTGAGCAAGTTTCGATTTGTCTGGACAGCCCAGCTGTCAGACGGCGTTACACCAGAGGACCTCCAGAGTCTTCTAAAGACATTGTTGTTATTAGGTTGGAAGTGAAAAAGTGATTCTTCACCCAAGGGTGCCGTGTAGAAGGAAGGAGTGAATGTGTCTGCGCTGGCTGGGAAAGCACTGCATAATAGATTCTGATAGGAGACTATATGCATCAGGCTGTTGGCCAGATTGAAGAAGTTTTCCCGATATTCACTGCCTCATGGATTGCTTCTGTGTTACACTGAGAAATATTTCTCCACCTGAGGTCAGGATCCCTCATTTTTTTTCAAGGATTTGAATCTGCTTGCTGGACTCGTCCGTGTGGAGTTTAAATTTCTCCCCATGTCTGCATTTCTGCAGTTTCCTTCCTTTTCTAACACATGCAGGTTAGGTGATAGACCTGTCCGAGATGTGAGCTGCAAGAGGCTCCATCCTCCTGAGAATCCAAAAAGATAATCTGCTTGATGGATGTATGGGTATATCGAGAGCAAAACAGTAAACAACTGAGAGAGACAAAGAAGTACGGAGGGTCGTAGGAGGGGTGGAAACAGTGACAACCAGTGTGAAGGAACAAGAATGTGTGGATCAGCCTTTACGGCACTGTCAGCTTTTATTGAACCAGAGGAAGGAGGTGTCACAAATGTGTGTCTCTCAGTGTGTCTTGTAACATTTTGTCATTAAAATGCTGTCTAAAAATACACACGTCAACCCCATATCTTCCTGTCTATCTAAACTTTTCTTACAATTCTTCGTTTAGATAGTTGTCACCACTTGCTCAGTGCAACACTTCTTTATATATGGAAACTTTGTTCTTATCGGGCAGAACAAGGACCTCATTTAGCCTTCTGCAGAGCAGACCGGAAACAATATCCCATTGGATAAGAATTTTAGACACAACACCGTGATAATAGGTTTACGTCGGGGGAACCAGCTTGTGTAGCAAAGCGTTTAATCCTCACACTGCGTTGATTTGTAAAGACGGCTAAAACTCAGACAAAGAGAGTGCTGGTGGGAGGGGGAGAATAGACTGATGAGAAAATGTGTGTGTGAATGTGTGTGTAGGTGAGGCCAAGTGTGTGTATGTGTGTGTGAAAATGTCTGGATTTGTGTGCTCACTGTGACTAATTTATTCTAGTTCTTCTCACGTTCCTCTCAGGGAGGTGTTTTCACAGTTTTCCCTAGCACTTCTCCTGACAGACACCTTACAAATGTTCCCGGATTTAAAAAAAGAAAAAACTTTTTGTCTCTCTGATCATTTTATTTTAAATGATGGAGACATCTTCAGGAATTAAAAAAAGAAATACTTTTTTAGAGGCTTTAAGTCTCCAGGAGAGAGAGAGAAAGGCTAGTTAGTGAAGAGGGATTGGCATTTGTCTAATACCTAGCCGCAGGGAGAGTTTAATCAGGCAGGCTTCAGCCTTGTGTGCTATAATGAATGAAATAAAGGCAGGCTGAAAGCACTAGTTTAATTAGATGCTACCCATCATCAGAGCGCTGGAGAGATCCAATGAGGCAGGTCAGTGAAGGCAATCTGTGTTGGATCTCTGTCTGTCTCTTTCACTCAGCCTCTCTGTGTCATTCTCACATTCATGTGCTTCTGTCTCACTTTCTCTTTCTCCCTCAGAAAGTTTCAAGATAAGATGGTAATTAGGATCAAAATAAAGTCATAGCACCCACAGTATGTGAGTGTTTAAATACTGGACTAGAGGTGCAGGGCAATAAAAAAGAGGGAATAAGCTTGCCTCTAAGAGCTGTAGCAACACATCAAGGATTGGGCTTTTTAAATATTTTACTCATGAATGATATATAAATAATACAGAAACACGTCTACAGCAATGGTAGCAGGTCTGTGAGGCTGTACTGAGGCACAGAGGTGCTTTGAGCTAAATGCTAACATTCTGATGTGTAGCAGAGCAACATCCGGGTCTGAAAAGTGAAGCCAATGTAGAAGTGCCTTAAACTTGCATTCTTTCTAATAGCCAGCAGGAGGCGACTCCTCTGGTTGCAAAAAGAAGTCTGATTGTATAGAAGTCTATGAGAAAATGAGCCTACTTCTCACTTGATTTATTACCTCAGTAAACATTGTAAACATGAGTTTATGATCTCAAAATAGCAGTCCACAAACTAATGGGTGACATCACGGGGACTACGTCCACTTCTTATATACAGTCTATGTGTTCACCATGTTCACTATTTCACTAGTTTAGCATCGTTAGCATGCTAAAATTCACTTATTACCACAAAACACAAAGTACAGCTAAGGCTGACGGGGATGTCATTAGTTTTTAAGGTATTTGTTTGTAAACCAAAGTCCTGGACAAATCAAAATGTTGAGCTGCTGGCACTAGATGAGAAAGTTAAGGAATAACTTAAATCATCCCGCGGGATCAAATTTCATCACAATCCACCGACAGACATTGCCATCCATTGAGTCATGCAAGATTGACTGCCTGCAAGCAAGCGCTGTACACACACATCAAGGATCGGCCTTTCAAGTTTTCACCTATGAATAATACATTTACAGAAAAAAGTTAAATTCATTACACCTGATGCATGATTCTCCATGTAGGAACAAACACTTTTTTTGAGTTTTTTTGACAGTGAACAGAAGTTACAATGGTCTGTTTTACATTTAAGGTCATGAAAATCCATCCTCCAGTCCATACCATCCATAATCTGGGATTTAGAGAGGAGAGTTGGCTCCCTCTGATTTCCACCCTGCTAGTGTCACCGGGGTTGAGCAGCATTCTTTGCGAGCCAGGCCTAGATGTTTTAACTGGTTAGCGGAGCTGGCACTGAAAAGCAGCCTGTCGGATGCAATCAGTTCGTCAGTGCTGCTTCGTAGGACCAGCCAAACCAAATAGACAGCCAAGCTGCATGACCCGATAGAGACCTCCCCCTCCTTTCTGAGCTCTCTCTTTCTGAGAGATTTCTCTCCTCCTCCCTCTTGCTCTTAACTCTGGACCTTTTCCGCTTGATAGGGACTATTTTGGTGATGGGATTTCAGCCTAAAAAGCTCTGTATTCTTCCCTATTTAGGGGCTAGTAAGAGCAGGTTAGAAAGAGAGAAAAGGGAAAGTTGGATATTGTACGAATATTTAGCATTTGCATATTTCACGCCAGAGCAAATTCATGGCATGTTTGCAAATTGTGTTTTTGAGGGCCTTAGTTGTCTCACGTCATCCAGAAAGCATGCCAGTAGTGTTTGGGTCAGGCTTTCATAGCTGTCTTACCACTGTGCTGAATATAGCACTGTTGTGTTTCATCCTGTCTAGGATGGTATGTTCTCCTACAGAGGTGAAGACTGGCTGGCAGATTGGAAGAACATTGTGCCATAGTGTTGTCTGGCCTAACTTATCATTTGACCACCCATCCTTTCATTTTCTGCCTCTTGTCTGGGTCCAGATCTCAGTTGCAGCAGGCAAAGCAAATGAGCCTAAAGGTTTTTTTCTGGCCGGCCACATCCTCCGGCTCTTCAGAGGGAATCCCAGGACGCGCTCAGGCCAGATGGGATGTATAAACCCTCCAGCATGTTCTGACACGGCCTCCCCCAACTGGACTCTTTCTGAGTCATCTGACAGACTGACAGAAAAGTCTCACAAACTGTCTAGATCAATATAATCAAAATATACACAAGTCTACAAAGAATGACAGTTAAGAAATTATGTTCTGGTTGTCATGTTTGAAGCACAGACTGTATATAAGAAGTGGACGTAGTCACCGTGACATCACCCATTGGTTTTGGACTGCTGTTTTGAAGCCTCGTGTTCGGCCCTTTGGCCGTCGTCATCTTGGTTTTTTGCAACCAGAAGTGACATGAGAGAGTGGAGCTAATAACAACCGCTGAATAAAACATTTTTAGTCGACCAAACATGTTACAATTAACTTTCATGAACTGAAAACACTGTGAAAGGGTTAAAGTTGTAAGACGAAAACATGGACAACTCCCAGACTGGCCAACGCCGTGGTAACGACCTGTCAATCACAAGGTAGCCATGCCCTAAAGCATCCCCTGCTTTATGGTCTATTTGACTCTAAATGGGACCATAATTTACAAAATGAACATCATGCCGTATTGAAGAAAACTTGAAACTAGCGATTGAGACCATAAACTCATGTTTACAATATTTACTGAGGTAATACATCAAAAGTGAGAAGTAGGGTCATTTTCTCATAGACTTCTATACAATCTGACTTCTTTTTGCAACCAGAGGAGTCGCCCCCTGCTGGCTATTAGACAGAATGCAAGTTTAAGGCACTTCTGCATTGGCTTCAGCTCTCAGACATGGAGGTTGCCCAATGGTTTGAAGTATTGTTTGTTAACAATACCCTTTTCTCCTCTCTTACAGGTGATGCCATAGCCCAGCTGACAGACGTGGGATCACCCTTGCCGTCCCAGACAGACGGACGCGTCACGGTGTTCAGCGACAGGACAGGGATGGTGAAGGCTGCCCGCTTGCTCCTCTCTTCAGTCACTAAAGTCCTGGTGCTGGCCGACCGCATCGTCATCAAACAGATAATCACATCCCGCAACAAGGTAAGACATGCAAATGTGAGATGTCACAACCTTTTAAGGATGCGCATAAGCTCTCTTGCGCTCACACACAGTCGTCCACAAATAAATACACACACACATCCACACGCCTTAGTAAACTCCATCCTGAGTCCTTTATTTCCTCACTGGCTCCCTGAAGGGAGTACTCTGGAGGTAATTTGAGGGGAAGCAGCACATTTAGTGATCACATAAAAGCACAGAGCAAGAGACCGTCTCTCTCCAACGTACCTGGCTATGCTCTTAGACAGACAGTGGGATATGGATGTAGCTGTAGACCGAGCCAAGAATGGAAACAGGGGGCCTAATCATGACTGGTTAGCCTCGTTTTGGACAGACAGTCGACAGCCCCCTGTTCTCCATTACTGGCAAACACAATTACATCTCTTCCTCCTCTTTGTCTGGCGAGGACAAAAGCTGCTGCGTTAGCGCTGCCAGCTAGCCTACCCTCAGCAGCTAAATTAGCAGCTACATATAATAGACTACTATTAACTAAAATGTAGGTTAGGAACCACTTAATCTGTTGGTTTTGTTTTAGGAAACCCCTGATAGGATTTAGCCATTAATACTACAAGAAAGAGCGCTGGAGTAACACAGAAATAGAATGTAAAATATTGAAATATATCACAGTCCAATAACTTTTATTCTTGGTCGTGTTGTAAGGTAAGGCTTCTTGGGATATAAACATGGTGCATGATACTCTCGGATGTTTTTGCACTTCCTGCTGATATCCCGTAAGATCAGAAAGAGGTTGTTGGGATGCACCAATCCAACTTTTTTCAGTCCCAATATTCATACCTGGACTTTGGGTATCGGCCGATACCAAGTACCGATCTGATACCAGTGTTTCATTAATAAACTGTATGCCTCACTGTGTGGAAGTGACTGGCATCATTATGTAAAAAAAAATGTAACAAATAAATACATAGATATATATTTTGTGAATTGGTTTTTATTATTAAAATAATAAATTGGCCACCAGCAACTTGGTGAAAACTCTTCAAACTTAAACAGGAATTAAATATCAGTAGATAAGGTGCATAGTATATAAACATAGAACTGTATTGGATAGATTGGCCCCATTGTCAACGATACCTGTTCCAACTATTTGAGTCAGTATCGGCCCGATATCGGTATTGGTGCATTCCTAGTTGTTACAGTGTGGAAGGACTTCAAGAAAACCATATGTGGCCATTCACTGTTCTACTCTTCTCTCTTGTCACTCCTCTCAGGTCCTGGTTACTCTCGACCATCTGGAAAGAGTCAGCACCTTTCAGGAATTTGTACAGATTTTCAGCCAGTTTGGCAATGAGATGGTGGAGTTTGCCCACCTCACCGGAGACAGACAGAATGTGAGTAGCATGTGAAGGAACCAACTCTCTTTCAGTTGTAAAGAAGCAGTGTGTAACATTTCAGGAAATCTATTAGCAGAAATGGAATATAATATTCATAACTATGTTTTCATTAGTGTATAATCACCTGAAACTAAGAATCGTTATGTTTTCGTTAGCTTAGAATGAGCCCTTCATATCTACATAGGGAGCTGGTCCTCTTCACGGAGTCCACCATGTTTCTAGAGTAGCCCAGAACGGACAAACCAAACACTGGCTCTAGAGAGAGACTTTCCCTACAGTTCTCTGGCACACTTGTGAAACTGCAGTAACGTGAGCCGCAGTGTCGTGTTGCTATGGTAAGGATGGCCTCTGAGCGAAGTGAATGGCGTTACCATGTTACCTCATGTTACCGCAGTCTTGGAAAGTGAGGAGTGAGCGTAGGGGTACTCAGTTGGTTGCAATCTGAAACCACACCGCCAAAGATGCCGCCAAATCTTACACACTGTCCCTTTACGAGTGTCAAAAATCACCAGCACACTGTAACGTTCTCTCTATAAATGAAGTGTATTTGTGGTCTAACCTGTATATAGTGTGGTTTATGAATATGCAGCAATTTGACTTTTTGTTTCTGCAACACTGAGCACATTTTGTTTATTCGTGTAGCTGTAATCTTCTAACAAGCAGTGGTTTTCTAAACATTGTACTCTGAATGTGCAAGCAGGTGGTGGAATTGGACTGCGAGACCTGCAGCACTTGCACTGTGAATGTGCAGGCGAACTCAGAACAAATCAATAATTCAAGCATCAAATATTTACTCTTCCAAAAAAACCAAACAAACAATGAAGTGACAAGGCTTCTCCAGGTTTCTCTTGTATTTCTGCAAATATTTCTTTCTGTACCTATTAATTTAACTCATATAACCCATGTCTCAGTCCATAAAAGAAACGTCCAGGTCAGCTATGACTCATACTCCTCGAACACTGTTTATACATCACCATTCTGTGTTGATGTAAATTGACCTATGCTTCCAGCAATGCATTCTTTCTGCAATATATCAGCTTAGGGTATTTGCACAACAAAACTTTTGCTTTCAAGCTTTAGAAAAAGACAGTCCAACTTAGGGTTTCTAACTTTGTTCTGTCAAAGACTGCTAATCCTTCTTTGATGCATACATTCAGCCTCTGCAGCTAAAGCGCTTTGCCTGCAGAAGCTGATGTAAAGTGCACTGGCTGCGATATCTAGACAGGGAGAGAGGATGGACCATCCCTCTTTTTCTGAATTTCTGCGGGGCACGTGTTTTTAAACACACATCATGTCTCTCCGCAACGCAATGCAGCTAATGCTCCCTTTCCCTCATTTGCCACCCTGTTTTCTTTAGCTTTTCTTCGTCGTATTCACTCCCACTCATGCGCAAGCACACAGCCCCTTTAGAAAATCTACCATCTTCGTCTATTGAAGCCAGATGAGCACAGAGGCAAAAATAACGACAGATAATCACATCGTCTTTGTGATCTGTGGCGAAGTAATGGGAGAGGAGTTGATTCAGCTGCCTTTTCCAAATCCCTAAATACCCGATACGAGCTGTCTATTTCTGTTTGGAATACATGCAGCAGGTCATACACGCTGCATCTTCCTTCCTATTCTGGTAGCATCTCTTTTTATTAGGGGGACAATTAACCTAGGAAGTTTCATGTGTGTATAAACTTGGAGAGGAATCTGTGTCACATTTGTGTGTGTCCCTTCCTACCAGCATGAAAGAGATTTGTTGCATATACTTTTGATGCTTCATGTCCCTCGGACTCCCAGAGAGTTCTTAGAAGCTGCAACTGAAGTAAAGCCACCCATTACCATCTGCTGTGTGTGTGTTTGCGCTGTAGGACTTGAAGGATGAGAAGAAGAAAGCCCGGATGGCAGCAGCCCGAGCAGTGCTGGAGAAATGCACCATGATGCTCCTCACAGCTTCCAAGGTAAACAGTTGCGCTGGACCTCTGGGCAAGGGTTATGGATTAAGTCCAGCTTAAAGATTTAAGGCCTTCTCAAATTTATTTAATTTCAAGGCTTCTCACATGCTGCGATCAATGGTAATACCCACAACTCCAAGTCACGTAATCATGAAAAAATACACCAAAGAGGGTGAATCATTGTGGTTGTAAAACATGAAAAGGGGGTAGAAGTTGAGCGGAGGAGGGCACGAGTTTTGACATTTCACCACGAATTCCTTCCAAAGACTTGCCTGAGGCACCCAGATTGCGAGTCGGCGCGGATCAACAAGGACGCCGTGTTCCACCGGATGCGCTGCGCCCTGGAGCAGGTCATCGAGATCGTTACCGAGGCTCGGAGCTGCGGGGAGAACAAGATCCTTCCCGCCAGCATCTATAACGGCATCAAGGACTTCAAGGTAAGATCACACATTGGACTTAGTGAAGGTGTCTGTGATGTTAAAGGGATAATTTCGGATTTCTTGAAGTACGCTTGTATGAAGCACACTATCCCTTTAAGCAATGATCCTGTTGTGGGTGAAGCATCATGCCGAGCAAGTTAGATTAGCTGTTTCAAAATCCCTTTTGAAAAATATCAGTAACACAATCTTAAACAAACAGGTGACAGATTATACAGACAACGACGTAACACGAAATATACAGACATTAACATAATATGTATGAAACAGATGTTATGATTTGAATGTGGTACTGCTTTTTTGTTTGTTTCTGTTAGTGGGAGTATTATGTATTAAGTAGGTATTAAAGGGACTATTTGTAACTTTCAGAAATGCTTGTTAACAGCGACACCTGTGGTCGTGAAATCAACGAAAGTCAGCGTCGGGCTCGCGCTTGCTCGCTCTAAATATACCTGAACGAGCATCGCTTAAAACAGTGAGGCGACACACGTCAGCTAAAACCACAATATCACTCTATATTTCAGCTGCTTGGCAGTAATGTTAGCTGACCAGACGAAGGTCTCTCCATGAAGGAGATACTAGCGTTGGCTTTTCCTGTCTCAGCGCAGGCTGAGACAGCGGAGCTCAGCAGCGAGTAACGTCTCGTCTCCGCCCGCAGCCGGGGAGAGCAGGAAGACACCGGCACCCGGTGGTTTTGCAGAATTGACATTTTAACATTCACTGAATCAATATGTAGGACCAGACCTATCTATTTTATGATTTGGTTAATACGGTCGTGTGAATCACCATAAACCTACAGCACTGTGACTAATCTTCTCCCTCCTCCTTGTGCACTGTCAAATGAAAGGAAAACAACAAAAAAATGTTTTTGAAGGGGTCCTTTCCATTGAGATGAAAGAAGAAGAAGAAGAAAGTATTTTAATGAAAGGGCCCAGAGATGCGCATGGCTTTTAATAAATGGCTTCATAGCTCTTAATGGCAGAGTTTAACTAAAAGCTTGTGTAAACCTGTCATCTTAGGACACGAGCAGAGACATTACTTCTATTAAAATAGATCTTTGTTGAAAAAGAAAAGAGACACAGGGGAAAAAAATGCATTAGCTTTCATGTTTGTGTACTTGAGATGCTGTTTGCAGAACTTATTGTGCACTTTTGACGACACAAGGTGACTCTTAGGCTGAACCCACATCGCACAATCCTTGTTATTTAGTGACAAGGTCAAGTGCATAATGATAATGAGTTTTTGTACCCTCGGGACATTGGTTAGTGCAACTCTTGTGTGTGTCACCACCTCAATCTGCTCCTCCCTAATTCCCAACTCTCCCCACTCATGCAGTCCAGCGTGGAGTGCCTGCGGGAGAACCTGTACTCCGTGTCCCCCCAGAGCATGGGCAGCCAGCTGGAGGCGCTTGTGGAGCGGACAGAGGACTTTACTGATTCGGCCTACACCAGCCACGAGCAGCGGCAGGCCATCCTCGGTCTGTGCCAGCTGGCGCGCCAGGACGCTCAGCAGCTGGTGCACGCCTGGGTTGAAGCGGTATGTTGGCACAAGCAGGCACGCTCACACAGATGCTCATACACCTACAGGAATATTCATAAAAACATATGCTGTCATATGAAGGATAATAATAAGTACCTCATATGTACGATAATAACATGCAAGACAGAGTCATCCAAGCAAAGTTAGTTGGATTACTGTTAGTTTAACGGACGATGGAGAGTTGGTGAGGCTATACACTAAATTTAATATTTAATATCTTGTGTGTGCCTTTTTTTATACTGCAGGCAGTGTCTGTTCAACACACACAGACCCACGCACATTAAGACTCCCTCCCGGACTCACCCAGTCTTTCTTTTTGCCTACTCACTCTTCTTTTCATACATCCCTCCTGGAACAACGGAGTGTGATAACTAACCTGAATAACCGCTTTCATCGTGGCTCATTCAGCCGAGAGAGAAACATCACGTAGTGTTCAGTTTCCTGAGTCTCCTTGGCCTTCGAAAATTGATGGACTTACGAAACACAAGTCGTTATGTTTCAGCTTCTCATTGTAAAGTTTTTTTTTTGTCAGTGTGTTCAGAGTAGACAAGAGAGACCGCTGCCACATAATTGTACAGTAGCGCCTCATCTAGTCTCTGCAATCGAAGGTCATCTAGAGAACTGAAAAGACCAATGATGTTTTGAAATTGCCGAGAGCGCTTCTGAATGTGTGGGGGTTCTGCACCAATTTGTTATTTTGATTCTTATTGTGGAAATTTTAGTAGAATATATAGTTTTCATTCCAATTGGAGCTAAGAGTCTGAAAGTATGACATTTTTAAAATTGAAACGAAATAATTAGTTTTAATCATTACAGTTTGATTATACAAAATTACATATATAAATTCCCAACTTTTTTTGGCATATTCAGACCATAGACTATATTTAAAGATGGACGAAACGTCTCCACTTCCTCCCACTGTACAGAAATGAAGCCAAAATATCCTGACACAGGATCTGCCATCTTGAGATTTTGATGTCATTTGGAGCCAGAGTCTGCGCAGTAGTGATCGGGCGGTGGAGATCACCCGCTTTGAGGTCACCTGCGCGAGCCAATTGCGAACCGAGCACGGCCGCAGCTTGTTAGCGAGAGAGACTCCCAGCTGTCAATCATGATGTTTTAGAGCATCAAATAACTCATTAAAACCAAACTTATCAGAAAAAATGACCCAAAATGACAGAAGACATCTTTAAGTGACTTTTTAGTTTGGCCCATGTCCCATCCGCTAACATGGAGGGGGCGGGACTTATGACCTATACTGCAGCCAGCCACCAGGGGGCGATCGAGATGTTTTGGCTTCACTTTTGGGGAGCTGTCATATTGTCCATCTTTCTATATAGTCTATGATTCAGAGCATAATAGGTCACACATGAAATTGGAAAGTCAAAAACCACGCTATTAAGACCCAAAGTAAATTTTCCAACCCAGTTATTTTCTATTGCTATACTCTTCCAAGGTAATAATGTAGGTTTGTATGTTGGGTCTCATGTTTTTATTCCCCTCTTCCTCTCTCTGTCTCACTGGAGCAGCAGTCTGTCCATGCCAAAGAAGCCACAGAGGACATGGAGGTGGCCATCCTGAAGACATGCCAGAGCGTCAGTGACCTCCGACGTGAGGTGAGCAGCAGTCTGTCTCATCTCGGCCCGTCTGCCCTCTGAGTCTGAATCCAGAGAGACACAGACATGACTGGGATGTCTCTGCCTCTGTAGCTGGTTTCCCACTTTCTTTTGTCACATCACTCTTCAGCTTTTCTGTCGTCTCTCTGTCAACTTAACTATGTCACTGCTCCTCATCGTTTTTTTCCTTGCTCCCTCAAAATCCACCCTCATTCATGCCTCTCACTCATCTTTCTTTTTCTTGTGTGTTCGCCCGCCTCCATCACTCCCTCCTCTTGTTATCCTGCAATTTAATCTGTGATTCCTCTTCCAGCTCCATAAGGTGGCAGTCGTTCGTGCCACTGACTTGCTCAAAGTTCACGGGGAGCAGTTGCCTCTGCGGGCTCTCAAAGCTGCAGGCGCCGAGGGGAACCTGGAGGCAGTGGCAGAGTATTCGCGTACGCTCACCGAGCAGAAGGAGCAGCTGGTGGAGGTAGGCGGGGGGCAGGGGCGGAGGGAGCAGGGAGACTGGTAAAAAAATACAGAAGTTTAGATTTGACTTCTTTCATACACATCTACCTTCTTAGGCAAAATAGCTGACTTTTTGGTGATAAACTAGTTCGCCATGAGTTACAAAGTTGCTAAAAAAACACATCGAAATTGCTGTGGGCAAGTAAACACATGCAGCTTCAAATGAATGGAATTGAAGACCGCACTGTTAAATCCTCAACCAAATGAAAGTCAATATGCGGCTTTGTTATGCAAACACTGAGCAGAAAAATGCCATGCAGGCTTTGTCATGTCTTTGTTAGTGGCCCTAACAAACAGAACACACACAGTATAGTTTGAAAAGAGACATTGTGTAAGAGTAAGGTACTCTTTTTTGGAAAGTTTCTTAACAATGCAGCTTCAGTATCCACGCCCACTAAAGAAGAGATAAAACACCATTAAAGTTTCATGCTGAAACCACAAATGAAAAACATACATTTCTACAGTTTTTTGTTTTGTTGAGTCAACATCAATGCACCTAAATTCAAGTAACCAGAAAAAAATAACAATGCAGTGATAAGGATACTGCATAAAGAGCTAAATATATACTGTGATACAATTAAGTATGATCACCTATGATGTGTTTTTGCCAGTGATAGTTGGCGCAAAGTAGCATATGTGCATATACAGCACATTTGAACATTTATCCTTTTCCTGCAAACAATCATGTGTCTCTGTCTCCAGACGTGTCGGCTGCTGTGCCATGTGTCAGGGACGGAGCCTCTGGAGATTACCTGTATACACGCTGAGGAGACCTTCCATGTCATTGGTCCACAGGTAACATTAACCCTTTGATTGGCAGCAAACAAGGGAGATGGGATCTAGACTGATCCTGATTTCATTCCATTCACCACTTTTATTGCATGTCAATAAAGTCAAACCGGTCACACAGGGGTCTGGTAGTGAAATCAATCCTGATTAATACTCTACTTAGACACAGTGAGGAGGGAAAATAGACAAATGACCTCACATCGTCTCCTCAGTCTAGCTCCCACACCTGAGAACATGCTGTCCATCATCGTCCCCCATATCCCACATCTAATTATGTTTGCTCTTGGAAACCATCCACGCCAGTAATTATCCAGCAATGTAGAATGTTCCCGTCCTGCGGTGCGAATGTCAGGCCCCGCATGACTCTGCAGCACTCCCAGTTCAAAGGTCAACCAATCAATAACGCTGCAGTGCGGGGCGGCGGTGGTGATATGTCTCCATGTCTGCCCAAAGTAATAGAGGGGTGGCCCAGAGGGTAATTGGCTATTAAATACTACACTGTAGGGGATGGGCGTGGTGTGTTGTGTGTTGTGTGTGTGTGTGTGTGTGTGTGTGTGTGTGCGTGTGCGTGTGCGTGTGCGTGCGCGTGCGCGTGCGCGTGTGTGCGTGTGCGTGTGTGTGTGTGTGTGTGCTCCCACACGTTTTTGTGTATGTGTTTCTTTTTTTATATTTTTGTACTTGTCAAATGTAGTTGTAAACCAGATTTTATTGCAGATAGTATAATTGTTATATGTGTCGTCAAACATATTGCATCAGAGATGTGCTGAGCTTTATTACTTGTCAACCTTAATCCTTTTATTTTGTAAAACACAAGGTTGATGATAAAGCCTTAATAAAAGACCCAATCTTTTTAATTCCTTTGACCATAAACATAAACTTAACTAGTGTAAACAAGCTGTAACCGTAGTTACCGTACACATTGTTTTTAGGGTTACTTTAATGACTTCAGTGTATCTGACAAATTTATACTGTGTAATTAAGCTGTACGATAAATTGCTATGATAGATTATATATTTTTTGTTGGAATAATTCCACTATATGATTGCGGTTACATTTTATTATTATTACACCAATAGGTATTATTTCATTATAATTTACAGCACTATTAATATCATTGTTTATGTGTAGCATTTAGGTTGCTTCCTCTGGGTAACTTTATTTCCTACCTGCCTTTGTTTTACGGGGGCCAGACGTGAGTGTAATGAGTGCAGCAGTAGAATGGAGGCTCTGATGTGAACCCAGAGAGACTGATGTCTGTGTTTTACTGTCTTGCCGTGTTGGTGTTGATTAAAGATGATCGTATTCCAAGAGGACCGTAGCCCATTTATATAACCCACACCCCAGAGAGATGGGAGAATGCTACCCATCAAGAAAACAGAAGCTTTGGCATTGTTAAAACATGAATGTGCAGTGTGTAGGATTTGGCGCCATCTAACGGTGAGGTCGCAGATTGCAACCAACTGAAACTCCTCTCGTGTGCCAAACATGTAGGTGAACTACGGTGGCTGACGCGAAAATGTGAAAATGCAAATGTCCCTCTCTAGAGCCAGTGTTTGGTTTGTCCGTTCTGGGCTACTGTAGAAACATGGCAGCCGGCTCTGTGAAGATGAACCGTTCTGTATGTAGATATAAACGGCTCATTCTAAGGTAACGAAAACACAACAATTCATATTTTCAGGTGATTATACACTAATGAAAACATAGTTATTGTATTCCATTTATGCTAATAGATCCCAATAAATGCCACACACTGTTCCTTTAATGACTTGGTTTACTTATTGTCGAGTGTTAGTTCCATAGACTGTATATAAGAAGTGGATGTAGTCACAGTGACGTCACCCATTGGTTTGTGTACTGCCATTTTGAAGCCTTAAGTTTGGCATTTTGGCCGTCGCCATCTTGATTTTTTGCAACCAGACATGACACGAGAGGGTGGAGCTAAGTACAACCGAATGCTGAATAAGATATTTTTAGGAGACCAAAAAGGTTATAATTAATTTCCATGAACTGAAAACACACTGAAAATGGGTTAAAGTTATAAGACGAAAACACAAACAACTCCCAGACCGTACAACGCCGTGGTAGCGACCTGTCAATCAAAAGGTAGCCACACCCTAAAGCATACCCTGCTTTATGGTCTGTTTGACTCTAAATGGGACCATAATTTACTAAATGAACATCACGCTGTATTGAAGAAGACTTGAAACTAGCGATTGAGACCATAAACTCATGTTTACAATGTTTACCGAGGGAATAAATCAAGTGAGAAGTAGGGTCAATTTCTCATAGACTTCTATACAATCAGACTTCTTTTTGCAACCAGAGGAGTCGCCCCCTGCTGGCTATTAGAAAGAATGCAAGTTTAAGGCACTTGCGCAGGTTGCCCACTGGTTAGTTCCTTTATTAAAGAACCGTTTGAAATGGATAGCAGCTTCCAATCTTGTGTTTTAAATTTCAAAGAATTGCATCACATTTTATTCCTCTGTCTTTTGCTGTACTTGCTTAGTTTCTCTCCGTGGTTACAGACCAACTTATTATTTGAATAGAACTTTTCTCTTCGCACTCCCACTCAGATCATCTCGGCAGCCCAGACGCTGGCCCTCCACCCTTCCAGCAAGATCGCTAAGGAGAACCTGGAGGTGTTCTGCGAGGCCTGGGAGTCGCAGCTCTGCGACATGGCCCTGCTGCTCAGAGAGATCAACGACGTCTTTGAAGGCAGGCGAGGTACTTGTGTGTATTTGGGTGGGTCAGGAGCACATACGGGTCCATGAGGATCAGAGAGTCTTTGAGGAAGAGTGGGAAGCAGAAGCGAATACAGGCAAAACAGTCGATGGCATATTAGCCTTAAAGAATGAAACTCTCTGATAAAACCTTGGTGAATCATTTTGCCCCTGAACACTTCAATAGCCTTAATGAATGTCAAAGCAAAGCAAGCACATATCTTTTAGAAATGTATCATCATAGACTGTGGGAAGCATTTTATAAAAGGAACAACGTCAATGCCATTAATCACCCATGCATTCATTCCTCCTCTGTACTCTCTCTCTCTATTCATTATTGTGCCAGTTACCCTGAAGTGTCTAAATCAGCTGTTTGTATCTTCACTGACAGGCCCGTGTGACTGTGTGTATATTTGCATCTACTATACTATTTCTCCGTGTACACACAGATCTACGTCTGTGCTTTCACACACCGTAAAGCCTGAGAAATCTCAAAGACAGGTTAAAGATGTTACGGCATATTTCCGAGACGTGGTCGCCCTCCAGAAAAGTGACTTCCACATAAAACGCAGTAAATATGTTTTGAAGTGCTGCTCAGCGGGTGAGAGGATCACATCCATCACACGTTCGTATTCCCATGAAGCCAAAAAACCGCTGTGTTAAAAGTGTTATATTGACACTGTGGAGAGATTTGCTTTTATTATTTTCTTGTAATCACGACAGTAGAGTTTATCGTCCCTGCAAGTCGATTGAAACGAGCCACGCTGCTCGTGTTTATGATGGGGAAAGATAAAAATGTGTCAAGGGCAATTAAAAGCAAAACAATTTCAGCACCGTAATTACTGAATAACCATAATTGCCGCCCTAATTGTCTGTGTCAATATCTACACGCAGTTATTCAAAGAGGACTATAACGTGATTATTTGATGTTTTTGTTTACTATGTGTTCAGATAATCACGATAACTCTTCTTCTCCTAGGAGACAAAAGATCTTATTTGTCACTTCCCAGACCCGGGGTGAGCATCATCACCATCCATCCTCATGAATATTCCATTGATCCAATGGTTTGTAATCCTCTGATTGATGCAACTCTCTCTTCCCACAGAAACACTCAGCTAACTTGAAGACTGCCAAGGCTGTCAAGTTGGATGCAGAGGTATAGCGTACACCATAAACTCCTCTGGCTTTTCAGCACAATACATCACGACACGTCTCGCACCGCCTTTCTGACAGCAGCATATTCATCTCCCGGAAACTTTCTGTCACTTGCTTGAAGAATTGATGGCGTTCGTATGCTAATAGGCTGCGATTTCGCTGGGCCGGCGGTTTTTCCCCACACGCTGCATCACCACAGGAAGCGGGATTATGCTGATTATAGGACTTATTATGGTGTTAACAAATGAAAATAACCCTGTTTTGCTAATATACATTTTTTAAAATGACATCCATCATATTTCCGTGTGTTTTTTTCTGGTGTGCGTGCAGGAGCAGACGAGCATGGCCAAGCTGGGTCTGGAGCTCCGTCTGCTGTCGTCAGACGTGGACACGGAGGTGGAGAAATGGGAGGAGCAGGAGCACGACATCGTCCGACAAAGCCAGAGCCTGGCCAGCATGGCCTACAACATGTACCTGTTCACCAGGTGACTGAACGGCACCGCACACACACACGCTCCGATTGAACATGTCGCATTCATTTCAAGGCTCAATACTGTAAAGCCTCCTAAGCATCCACATGAATCTCTTTAGAGGCTTACTGTTAATGAGATTCCGGAGCTCCCAGCTATCGATATTCACCAGGCGTAGTTAGAGGCGCTGACAAAAGTTGACGGCGACTATGACTCATTCTGATAATAAAATCGTTTTGATTCATCGAAGTCGCAGTTTTTGTTGATTGCTGTGGATGTATTTTGCCCTCATCCATCTCTCTCATCCATGTTTCCTCTCCTCGTTGTCTCTGTTTCCCATATTGATTCCCTCAGAGGGGAGGGGCTGCTGAAAACAACACTAGACCTTTTTCATCAAGCTGAGGTATGTGCGTCCACATCCGCTAATCTCTCCTTCTCTCCACCTTCTGTTCTTGTTTTCCCTTCCTGTTTTATCGAAGTTGCAAATGAATGCATCTGTTGTTTCATTAAACCAAAGACGTACTGTGGCTGTAAGATCAATAGATTAGTAAAATGCCGGCACCCCTTCATTCACTTTCCCTTCTTGCATCTGATACTAGCAGGACTTATCATTATGATGGAAATATAGTGCTGTGTGTGTCGGACACGACGCGAGGTGATAACAAACAAGGTTGCACGGAAGAGTGTTTTCTATTGAATTGGGATCGTTGCCAATAATGTGCAGCAGTTTGTAGATCAAGGCCCCAAAATGTCAGCCCAGGATTTATTCCATTTGGGGGCGAGCGAGGGAGATAAGAGGAAGAGGAACGAGAGGGGAAGGAGACGGGAAGGCATGCTGATAAGGAGAGCCGAGAAAAAAGTAAAATCGCATAATATTTACCAACGGTGCGTTTTTGACTATCGAACGGCTTCCAGGTTGAAGTTAAAAGAATTATAGTTTTACTTGTATTTGTGCATGTTTTTTTGATTTTTGTCCTTTTTTTTCCTGACTCATTGTTAAGGTTCTCTCTGAAGAGGGACTCCAGCTGTGCTCATCTCTCCGCACTTTTTCCACTCAGGTAAATACCAATGCAATAAATCTCTCTCTCTCTCTTGAACACACACACACACACAGACACAGTGTAAGGCTGAATACAAATAAAACCATTACCAAATATTTCTGCACATTAAGCACTCTATAAAAATAAATCTATATGTTATATAAAATAAATAAGACTTTTTTTTTTTAAAGAAAGCAATAAAATGAGTGCAGCAGGATATTAAAAAAAAAAAAAAAAAAAAAAAGAATCAAGAAAGATATAAGTTCTTGCTTCTCTGGTGGTATCTGACAATAGTATAGTGATATGAAGCTAAAAATAAAGCCAAAGAGAAAAGAAAAACTTGAGCTGCGAACTCATCTGTATGCAGAAACACACACTGGCACCTGTGTCCCCCCACCCACGTTACGCCTCACACACACACACACACACACACACACCCGTATCACCCATTCTGGCGTGCCACGGTGCCAGGTCTGCCTTATAAATCATACAGCGAGAGCAGGAAATTAAGGCTGTCACACACTTTCGCCGTCCTCCTTTCCATCCCCCGAGTTGAGATCCAGCAAACAAACGTAGCCTCGGTGCCTTCCTTCCTCTTGCCCTCCACAAACTTCTTCCACAGGTCCTCCAAGTGTAATTAAATGGCTCATTTTGACAGCCGTTAACGACCGCCATTTGTCACCACTGCGTCTATGTATGTGCGGAGGGGACGACGGTGTGGGGGAGTTGACTGTGACCGCACAGGGGCTAATTCATAATCAGGAGGCCCGGCTCTTCAGCTTGCCTCACGCTTTCTGATTAATTACATCAAACAAACTGGTGCTAATGGAGTCCCTCTGTCTCATCACCCTCCACTCCCACAGTTCTTTGCCACCAAAACACACTTGTAGCACACCTGCCCTCATTGAAATTATGAGGCTATTTATGCAAAATAGCTTGAGCATTTGTAATTGAAGTTTTATGTGCTTTTGTCAGTCGTGAGTAGTTCAGCCACGCGGAATGAAAGAGCTTGTGTTTTTAGGTCGCCGGTGGCATGTAAGTGAAGTAGATTGATGGCCCCCGTGACTGAGACTGAGGGATTAACCCAGCTGGATAACAGACTTAAGCAGTAGATCATGACCTGGCTGTTGCTGCTGATGGATTACATCGAGCTATACTAAATATTAATTTATTTCACCCTCCTTTTTTAGGGCTTTTTGTGATTTGCTTTTGAACAAGAGCACTGTAAATCCAGTCCAGTACGTCTATCAATGTGTGTACCTATAAACCCAGTCTCCCTAGAATAAACCATCATAAACCATTTCTGCTGTCCTGAAAGACATCTCTTCCTCTTCCTCTTTCTGTGTGTTCCAGCTGGTTGATGAGGAAAAGTCTGCGGTGATGACAGAGATGGAGAAACTGGTGGCGTTATGCCAGCAGCTGCAGATGGGGGCCAAGACTCCTGTACAAGGCAAGACTGCCACCTTCCAGAAGGTACTCATAACTATGCTTGTGTGTCTTTTTCTGTTTGTTTCTGTGTACACTTTTTTTTTTTTTA
Source organism: Sebastiscus tertius (assembly GCA_916701665.1). NCBI lineage: Eukaryota > Metazoa > Chordata > Actinopteri > Perciformes > Sebastidae > Sebastiscus > Sebastiscus tertius. The sequence goes on along the minus strand of CAKAOH010026712.1, from coordinate 72,653 downwards.
AATGACTTGTTTATGCCCCGAGTCGGTTTTGTTGAGTAGACATCAAATTAGTAACATCACACACTGTGTGCAGACTGTAGTGTTTTTTTTCTTAAAAGGGATAATTAGCTTCAAAAAGCATCAAAACTAAATGCCCAACAACAGTGAATCAGTGAAGCACCGAGCACACAAAAGAGCATGACTAACTGCGTTACTTCATTACTGGCTACAGCGTAATATTTGAGTGATCTGCGAGTAACACCATTATCGAACACAGGGCGCTGGATTAATGAATGTCTGTGAGGAATTAATGAGCTTCTTGGGCCGCCTTAGGTCACCTTGTAATAAAGGCGAAGGACGGGATGAAGAATAGCGTGTCCTCTGCCAATTAATGAGCATCTCTTTGATGTGTATTGGCTCCCATCTCCCATGCCTCTTCATCCTGATGTTCACTTCATCATTCGTCACTAATGGGAGAGTGTGTGTCTGTCACTGATCAGGAAATGTTAAGTTACATGCTGGTGTGTGGCTGGCATGCTGCTGGGGTTGAAGTGTTTGTACGTTTTTCAATGTGCATCAATGCAACTGTATTTCTTTTCTGTCTCTAGGTGGACTCGTCCATTCAGACAACCAGAGGTGTCTTGACTGTGGTCCTCTCCCTCCTCCCGTTCTGCAACAAGCTCAACAGAAAGGTGATTAAACAAGACTCATGACCGAATGACCCGCACGTGTAGTAGCTTTGCAAGCTACATGGGCTCAGAAACATTTATGATTAAAAAAGAAAGTATGATTAAACTTACAATAATGGATTTTGAGATCACTTAGGGGCAGTGGAAGCACGCTGTTAACACAACGTGGACATTATACAGTATATATATCACCTTTAGTGGATATGGCTTCTCATGTATGGCTTTGTTTTATTTTGTTCATTTAGGGGGATTTATTGGTGTTGACTTTTCATTTCAGTTGTCAGGTTGTGGGCGGGCTTACTCTTAAGTTGTACATGTAGGGCTTTTTTGGTTTATTGATTTGAATATTTGGATTGTAAATAATGTATATATAGATTGCGTGTGGAAAGTAATATATTTTTGATAATAAAAGATTTAAAAAAATGTTGATATGGCAAACTTTTTAGCAAACAGGTGCCTATTTACATGTCCAGCAGATACGGAGAAACATTACCATTTATTTGGAATTGTGTTTCTGGCTACTTGGCGAATGTTAGTCCAATACTCACTCTCCATTTAGCTCTGTTTTTGGTCTCCAACCACAAAGACTCCTTTAACATATATCAAGTACTCTGCTTATCCATTTTTAACATGAAAGCATTCATTATATAGTAGCCTTAAGTGTATTTATTGTATTAGCTAACATTGTGTTGTTACATGTGCTTATTACACCTCTGGAGGCATGTTTTTGGGTCCGTCCATCTGTCCTATTCTTGTGAACGCCTGGAGGGAGTTTCTTCAAACTTGGCACAAACATCCACTTGGACTCAAGGATGAACTGATAAGATTTTGGTGGTCAAAGATCACTGTGACCTCACAAACACATTTTTGGCCTTAACTCAAATATTCATATGCTAGTTATGACAATTTCACACAAATGTCTAACAGGATAAAATGATGAAGTGATGACATTTTAGACGGACATGGATGTAAACTGAAACTTGACCGTTTGGCAGAGGCATACAACCGCAAGGTGGTAATTAATTCACCAAGTCCTCTAGGTGACTTTTTCTTGATTAACCACTGATCTCTGTTGGGTTTTTTTTTTTTGTTTTTTATTTGCATATGTATAAAACAGCATAAAACCAGATAACAGAAATAAAAGAATTGTTACAGGAGAAGTCAAAACATTCAAAAGTTGGCAATCTCTTCATTTTTTAACCACATTTCCCTTCATTTTCCTCTCCATGCTGTGTCCCATTTGCAGTACAAGTCAGAGAGGAGTAGCCTGGGTTCCCCACAGGACTGGAGAGAGAGGCAGGATGCATTCACACCTGTCAAAGAGGAGGGAGCGCTCAACAGCAAGAATAGCAACGGCTTCGGTGTCAAATCCTTGGAGCAGCACATGGCCGGTCTCAACATCCTGGAGAGCAAATAATCCAGGAAACAATCACCTCCTTTATCCACTATTCTCCGTTGGAGCAGCACATAGCCAACTTCAGCTTTCTGGAGAACACGTAATCCAGGAAATACTTCACTCCCCTCATCCTCATGCACCCACCAGAGAGTGGGCTAGAGCAGTGTATGTGGTGAAGATGGTTGCCTCGGGTCAGTCAGTTATGTATTTTGCTGTCTGCATGATAAAGTGTAAGGTTTACAGAGGAAAAAGCAGATCTATGCTGGCTTTGCCCAGGGGCAGTTTTAACCCAGGATAGCACCAGTTCCACCCCGGTCCACAAGATGGAGACAATCAGCCAACACTACGACTTTGCCATTTTGCAGTGAGCCTCTTTTAAAAGAGACACAAACCTGATTTTGGAGTCACTTTTATCACTTCTCTGGATATTGAGTTGATAAACTGATCAGAAAATCAGGAAAGAACTCCTCTTAAATGCTCAGCCATACATCTGTCTTCACTACGTGCCTCTGTGTAACAAGCCTATTTGCTTTGTGGTGTACTGTAAACGTGTTGCACATGTTAGCCAAATGGGGCTGGAAAAAACCCACCATGCATGATGCCATCATCACCAAACCCTTGTGTTTGAGTCTCTTATGGTCAATGTGTCTTAGGTTTGTAATGTTAACACTGTAATATTAGACATAGTGGTACATTTTTTTGTCCTTAATCACTGGTATTCTATTCATCTCACTTGGATAAATAAGTATTTTAAAAAAAGTCAACCACGCCATATGATTAATGACTACTTTCCATACAGTTTGCCATGGAATGGTAGCCATGTTAATAACAAAAATCACAATTTTAATGCCAAATATGATTGTCGTCACAAAGACGCTATGATCTTCAGCTTGCTACTAGTGTGAAATATAAAGCTCTTACACCTCCAGTGCACATCACTGAAGACTTGATTTTATTTGGGCCTGGTCTTGCCAAAAAAGTCAGTTTATCACTAAGATGCTTTTGGGCTGTCAGGACCTTACTTTACGCTGTCCTGTTATTAAATCATAGTGTGTATAATTATACGGACATTTTTTTTTAAACAAAGGAAATGAAACATAATTCTGAACTGGCACCGGTGTCAAATGGAGCCTTGAAGTGTACTTGTTATGAAGACTATCGTGAAGCTGCTGTGTAGGCCAATATGTAAATGTTATATGGTATCTATAATATGGTACTTGAATCATAGATTTATAAATATATATATACAGTATGTATCCTAAGGTAAGGACTTTGGTACTAGGTGAGAGGTGAGATAATGACTGAGATGAATAACATACATTAAGCTTTAGAGATGCTTTGTACAGTGTGAGAGCAGCTAAGGATGCTGGGTATTGTAGTGGCACTACAGATGTGAAGAAATCATAGATCTAGTTTTGGACCATCTATTCTTTTGACAATTGAAAGGTTAATAAAAGTGACACATAAAAAAAAAAATAAACAATATTTTTCTTAAACCTCTGCTGGTTGCATTTATTGACATTCTAGAAAAATAATTCAAACTGAATATTACTTGGGGGTATTAAACAAACCGGCTACAAGTATAATTTGCCATGCTTTCCTCTATTTCCTTATTAGAAAAAAAACAAACAAACAGAACTTGATCGCAGAGTGCTTCCTGAAACCTTACTCAATTTCTGAAATGATGAAAAACAACGTAGAAGTATATAGAGGCACAGCTTGCATTATTTGCAATAGTCCCTTTGAAGTGACCACACACAAGTGTCACTTTCAAGGATCAGTCTTATAACCCAACATTTTGGGAGATGCAGAACAGCTTTGACTTAAATAAGGCAAGAATGTGGAGTTCCGTCATGATGGTTGAGATTGGGCGACAGTACGTTTGGAGACGACGCTCTCGAACTCCTCTCTGCTCAGAAGATTCTCCGTTATGCTCTTGCTCTCCTCAAACTTTGGCAAGATGACAGCGATGTATCCTTCAGTGGATGGCTGTTCAGATTTGACAGACAAAGCACTATTAAAACATTTGTTTTGATAAGATTAAATGAAACTTCAATGATTGAGGTAGAGAAACTGTCTTTTTAAATTAATAAAAAAGTATATCCTAACTCAAGAGGACATTTAATTATTTGAAATAGACATGATTCAATTCACAGAAGAATAAACATGGTAATGGTATCCATATGTGTGCGTGATAATGTTGACAGTGTAAAAATAATATACCTTTTCCAGCAGGAGAGATGGTGTTTCTAAAATACTCTCATTGACCTCGAGAAGACGGCCCCGGATGCAGCTGAAAGGAAGATAGATCTGTGTGACTGATCACGACATATAAGCATGTGGAACATATGCCTAGAAAAACAGACTATTATCTCACCTGTAGATTGTGTATTCAGTTTCATCTGTGCATGTTATCCTACACAGAGGTGCGAAATCAGTAAGGAACTGACCCCCCTATAACGGGAAAAAATGATTGAGAGGTATTAAAGGACAAGCTGAAAAAACAATATGAAGTAAAGCTTGAAATGTATGCACATAGACCAAAATCATCTGTAGCTTTAAGAATTATTATGAATTTACCCGCTTGGACTTCCCAGACACTTTATTGTTCAGCCGACTGCAGCAATTACTGATCTTGTAATTGATGCTTTTGATTTCCCGCCCATTCTGAAGGATCGGGTGAGTCTCCGCTAAGGTGATGACACATAGTCTGCAGAGAAGAAACATAAATTCTAAAGCATGCCTTCAAAAAACAAATACCAAAACAATATCAGTGTATGTAAGTCACTTATATTACGGGTGGATTAAATCAAGTTTAAAAAAACAGTGTGACAAAACTCTTCGAGGTAAATTAAAAAATGCACATTTTAATATGGAGTGTCAAACTTATAACATATTCAAATACCAATTGGACAAAATTAGGTAAACAAACAAGAGGGAAGTTGCAAATGTCACATGGCCCACAAATGCACAGGAAGCGATCTGCAAATGCGCAAATATCATTCCACGTGTAGAAAAAGATGCACAAATGCGTGTTTATCACTTTACATGTAAACCTTAAAATATGTATTTACAGAGTAAGTTAGGCGTATTTGCAAATCGCCCTGTATTTTTGTGGATGTGACTTTACACAACACAAATACAAAAATACATGTTTGTGGATAGTGAAATGTTTGCAGATCATGGTACACATTTGCGGAATGTCTTCTGTAGGTTACAACTAATAAAGTCCAATAAAAACTTCCATAGCTCAGGACATAAACTTAAATGCACTGGCTGACCAGAAAAATAGAAAATCCTTTACACTATGCACTCAACTTTCCTGTGATGATATCAGTGTCTAATACTGCTTTGAAGTGTACTTTGTGTTGTTTTAATGCTTTGCATTAAATATTTATGGAAAGTGTTTATAATATCTTAGTTCACCCATAAACAATATCTTAGAAATCTCTATCAATATAATCGAATACTACCACAATAAAAGCCTCAAAACCAGATTGATACACGTTATAAAGTAGTCTCAACAAAAACTGGACATTTCAGTAGTATTTCCCCCAAGTGTATACTTAATTACCAGTAATAAAAATGACTATTGGTTTTGTAATTATCCCCACATGGTGTTGAGTAACACTGTTTACTAACATTATAACATGAGTCCTGTTACCTGTTTGAATGCTGCAGGATGCAGTGATCCTCACATGGAAGGTGTTTCTAATATCTTAGTTCACCCATAAACAATATTTTAGAAATCTCTATCAATATAATGTATTACTACCACAATAAAAGCCTCAAAACCAGATTGATACACGACATGAAGTAGTCTCAACAAAAACTGGAAATTTCAGTATTATTTGTCCCAAGACATTACAGTGTATACTTAATTACCAGTAATAAAAATGACTATTGTATTTAATTATCTCCACCTGGTGTTGAGTAACTCTGTTTACTAACATTATAACATGAGTCCTGTTACCTGTTTGAGTGCTGCAGGATGCAGTGATCCTCACATGGTTTCCCCTTCATATCTAAAGAAAACAACCACAATACACTGTGAGTTAAATGCATCATGCTGAGTAATCATCACATCATGTAACTAGTGTTTCTCTCTCCCAGAGGAGGTCTCCACTCACGTGAGCTGACTGAGCCTCCAGACAGCTAACACAACATTATCAACATTATTAACATTATTAAATTATTAACATGTTATTTACCGGCTCTGAACCATCGGGTGTAATATCGGTCGATGACTGAAGGCGCCGTCGCTTCTGTGTCTTTCTGCTCGTCGCAGTCCATCAGGAGGATTCACAGTAATAAAGGTTGTAGAGAGGAAAGTCAGCGTTCATTCACAGCAATGTGTTCACTACTTTACATGACGGACTGTAAATGGTGTGACACTTACTCGGCGGTCCGTCCTTCAAATGAATCCGAACGTTTTAAGAGCAAAACATGGTTCCGGAGATTCTTTCCGGTTTTGGTTGGGGATTGTAGATTTGGAAGTCCTTAGGGGACTTTATTAAAATCATAATGGAAAATTGAATATAAAAATGTAATTCAATAGCATTATACCTTTCCACGTATGTGTTGTTTGAGTAAAAATGAAAATGCAATAATCCAACTTTCATTTTAAAGGGACTATTTGTAACTTTTTACACGTATAAATGCGCTCCCGCATGTGTCTATGCTGTTCAGACTCAGACCCCAACACAAACTACACGGAAGCACCAAAACCGCAAAGTTATATCTAGTGAAGCCCGTCTGTTAAACAGTGTTGGCCGCGGTCGGAGGACGCGGGGGAGAACGTAGCTTTGGTCTCCAGGACCGGAGTCTCTGCTGTAGCCTACTCTGCTCCTCTGCCTGCTTGCCTTCACTCACACACCGCACTCGTTCTCGCTATTTCGCTCCACTCTCACATGGGAGCGCGCACACTACACACTGCAGGAGAGTTAGTAGCTCTGAGAATCGCGGTCGGGAGGCTGAGGCAGGAAAAGCCAACACTAGGATCAGCAGTGATTCATGGAGAGACCTTCATCTGGTCAGCTAACATTACTGCCAAGCAGCTGAAATATAAAGTGATATTGTGGTTTTAGCTGACGTGTGTCTCCTCACTGTTGTTTGTTTGCTAGTGATTGACAGCTGCTCAGAGACGACAGGCTCCAGCTTGGCTCTGATTGGTTGTTTTTCTCCGTGATGTCATACACTACTGTCAGGATATAGTGACCGATTTTTAAATCATATTTGTTCCAATTACTGTAGCTTTGGGGCCGCTCTTGTAGAGGGGTACTATGTTAAAAATCTTGTAAAATCAAACATGTGTTTGGACAAATAACCACAAACAGAGGTCAATAACTGCCCAAAGCCAATGTTTTGTACTTTGCATTTTCATGTGGTAATGCTCATGTTGTTGTGTTGCTACCTGGGACACATTGTGAGAGCAATTGTTCACATTGCCCACTAGATGTCAGACTAGAGCTAACAACTGCAGTATCCTCCATAGTCAATATGCTTTAACTCTACACATGCAAACTCCTCAGATGACATCAACGTTTATTCAAATGCAAATCCTCTGCATAATGTCGGTACATCTTCATATATTTAAACTATCTCCAGCAAAACATGTTGATACTTACTTGATTAAGATGCATTTGCTCATGTGTAAACCAGTTAAACAATATAGTTGTTTTATGCCACCTCACAGTGTCTGTGATCAACTGCTCAATTTCTGTAGATGAACTACGTGTCATTTTCTTTTCCCACTTGGCTCTAATGACTCTCCCAGATGGCCGATAGGCATTTATGTTGAGTCGACATATGGGTGAATTATGCAATGCAGAGCTCTGAGAGAGAATGGGTGCAGGAATGAGGGACTGTTCCCCTCTGTGGATCTGTGAAATAGCCCCTCTCTGACCCATACCAATCACATACCAAACATATCTGGCTCCATGCGCTACTTGCACAATGCTTAGCGAACATTTTTCAGGGATTGGCATTGGCACAAGGAAGATTAAGTAATGGTGACTTCACTTACTGTAACGCAAGAGACCGAGAGAGAGAGAGAGAGACTCGGCTGATATTTGGGGGCACAATGAGTTTTCCGTGCTCAGTCACCACTACCAAGACTTGGAAAGTTTTGCTGTCAAGACCCATCGTAATGAGTTTTCCATTACTGCTCCATCTGTGGTGGGCCTTGGTCTGCAATTAATTCAGAGATGAAACACAAAACCATTGTGGAAACAGTGGGAGGTGTCAAAGGGAGTATCTCATGGATATGCAATCTTGCGTCAGGCATTTCCAATACACAAGGTCCATTCTTAATATGAATCAGCAGCTTTACCTGTGATTCGACTTGACTTTTTCCAACCCAAAGCATGCTGCTAGGCTATTAGATGCTGGATATCTAGTAGATCTTCATGAGGATGTTTCAAATTGTTGTGTGTGAGAGGGGAAAGGGCTTGTATATCCCATTAGCAGGTGGCCTCCTACTTGCACGAGTGTGTGTGCATCTGTGTTTATCAGTCTGTTCATTGCCTACATGTATCTGTCAGTTTGTGTACATTCCCAAGTTTTAACTACACATTGTTGGAATGAAACATTGCTCCTGCTCTTCGAGTGTCTCCAGCTGCACAGGCTACTGTGTGTGCGTGATGCACGCGTATAGGCTCCACGTCAGCTGCTACAGCGAGCAGTCCTTCATCTCTGGCCTGCTGTTTGTCTGTCTCTCCCGCCACATGGAAGTTGTCCAACATCTTTCCGTAGCTGGCCTTCAGTGCCAGAGGAGAGCCTGATAAGGGAAGAGAGAAGCTCAAGGGTGGTGATGCCTGCGTGGCTTTGAGTTCTTTCTTTTTGTTATTAGGACTGTACTCATACCAGACCCGAAAATTGAGGATTTCCTGGTTCGTGGCACTCAGCTAGTTGCGTCTTAAGCCAGAGAGAGAGATGAGATATTTCTGTGTTGTAATGCAGATGGAGAGAATTATTGCGAGAGAATGGCTTTCTTTTTCCTAAGTGGGTTCATGCAGACAAGCTATCAGTAACACTTTCATTGTTTAGGTGGGAGGAGAATTGCATGCAATCCAGGCTCGCCCTCAGTATCTCATCATTTGGTAAATATCTAGGAAAATAGAGAGAGGTATGCTGCAGTTAGAGATGCTGCATGTCTTTTTCCTGGAAAGCATAGAGCCCACACACCTGCATTTGCCATTTAACAGATTCATTCAATTAAAAAACTGTCATTTCAGGGTTCATTATTTTTGAGGGGGCTGTCAAATGTGCTTTTGTGTCACAGGGCAAGAATTAGATTTTAGTTGGTTGGTTTTGGTTTTGGTTAAAGCAGCAGTGGGTAGAAATGGAGCAAATCTGATTAAAAAAAAGGTGTTTTTATAAAACCCTATATCCTGACAGTAGTTCATGAGACAGATAATGTGAAAAAAAGTCATGTGCCTCTGTTTCCTCCAGTGCTCCTAATGGCATCTGCAAGATTTCACAGATCGGAGGAAAACAACCAATCAGAGTCGAGCTGGAGCCTTGCCGTCTCTGAGCAGCTGTCAATCACTCGCGAACTGCGATCAAACGGTCAAACTAGACAGCGCTGATCAAATGTGAAACAATATTGTGTTACTGTAATGACTATTTCTCGCATAAAATGTTGAGATCAGTTGAGGGAATACCAAGCACCGCCCACCAGCCGGCGAGCAAACTCATTTTACAGCTAAACAGTACACTGCAAGATGTTTCTGAAAATATTTGAAGCGAGAAATAGGCACTACAGTTATTCTGCCTACTGCCACTTTAACGCCCTGATCAACAAGTACAGAGTCACATTGATCTGTTTTCTCCCTTAAAAAGTTTGGATGGGAAATCATGAAGTTGTTAGTCAGCGAATGCACTAACATGCAACAGCACAGAAACCCAGGAGCTCCTGACCGCTGCTTTGAATCTTGTGCTTTGGAGGTCCTGTGAGCTTTATGAAGGTCATGCCTGCAGAGGAGTGGTATCGCTCTGATAAGCTGGTCCTATGTCAAGTTGTTATTAGCCTACTCTGGTAATCAGCGGCCAAAGGTGCAATCAATCATGTCAGAGCGTCTCTGTTATTTCTGGCCTCTCTCCAAAAGCAGCGAGGCCTGGGGCTCTGAAAATATGTGCATGCGCTCATGTGTTTGTGTAAGTCAATGTCATGATTCACTTCACTTTAAACATATTTCATCACAGATCTGTTTATATGAAGTGGCGCATTCAGTTGAATACAACCAGTAAATACAACTGAAAAGATCAGACTGAATGTTAAGCAAGTGATCACAACATCTCTTAGCCTTGCTTATATTACCAGTGTATTTATTGTTGCCATGGAAACAAAACAGATGTCTTTAAATAGCTAAGCTTGTTATGTTTCCTTGAGCTTTTTGATCTTTTGTTCTGTTGATGGGTTTGTAGTACTAATACTGTCATGTGTGGTGTGAATTTACCAGGGAACAAAAGAACAAATAGAAACAAACAACAAAAACCAAACAGAGGACAAAACCAAAAAAAATCACCAACCAGGGAAACACGTGGAACACCAGGATCAGGGCAGGAGGTAACAGGCAAAACGGAGGACAAGGTAGACGGGGCTGGGGCGACAAACGAACCGACAAGGACAGAGGGGACCACACAGGCTTAAATACAAGACATGATTAAACACAGGTGAAACAAATCAGGGCAAGACAACAAGACACAGGAAGAGTGAATTACAAAATGAAACAGGAAACACCGGAATAATATAAAAGAAACCAAATCCCAAATCACATAAAAGTAAATAATAACAAGAGACAGTCTTAACTATATGAAAAGGGAAAAAAGTTCAATGCTGACAAATACACTTATTAACACACCCCAATCAGGCCAGGGGTGTGTGGTGGTGGTGGTGGTGGTGGTGGTGGGGGGGGGGGGGCAATGGCTCCTTCCCCACTTCCTACCCCTACTTCCTTTATTTTATTTTACTTTTGACTTTTTCGATTTCAATTCATTTTCGTTTAAGTTAGTTCTCAGAGTGTGTTTGCTAGTTTTAGTTTAGTTTCAGTCTTTCAGAAAGGTTTGGTTTTAGTTTTACAGTATAGTTTAGTTAGTGTTAGGGCCGGGTATAATGTCACAAAAGTATGTAGCTATATATACACATATAAAATACATGGAGAACTGTGTAGGAATGGCCTTAATGTCTGATACTTAATCTTCGCTCTACTTTAGTGAAGAGATTGCAGTGTAGCGCAGTCTCCTGGAATGTTAAGTCCATTCAGTTTTTGTGGTTCAACGTCACAAGAGTTGACTGAAATTCATGCTGTTTCCTTTTTTTTAAGTAGTGATATATTACAGCTAAAAAACTACGTTTTACGTTCATTTCTATTCTTTCTTTTTTTTCACTGCTTAGTATGTTTTCAGTATAAGTTTTAGTTCACTATAACAACCCTGCTATATACCTGTAAAGTTTCGGGACTGCATTTTGCATGGTTGTGATGCTGTCACGGTGACGAAATCTGTCCACAGACAACCTGGCATAGTACTTAAAACTGCTTCTGTGGTACATACATGGACTTGGTAAATGGACATGGACTTATATAGTGCTTTTCTAGTCTTCCAACGACTCAAAGCGCTTTACACTACATGTCAGCATTCACCCATTCACACACATTGATGGCAGAGGCTACTAAGGTGCCAACTTTGCCCATCAGGATCTAATCTAAATACTCATTCACACACCGATGGCTCAGCCTTCGGGAGCAATTTGGGGTTAAGTGTCTTGCTCAAGGACACATTGACATGTGACCAGAGCAGCTGGGGATCGAACCACCGACCTTCCTATTGGTGGACGACCTGTTCTGCTCTCTGAGCCACAGCCGCCCATACACAGACTCACAAGGTGAAAACAATACCAGCCACACACACTGTCGCATCTGGTAAAGACAGTTTGCATGAGCAACACAGTGATTGACAGAGAGCGCGACCTGAGCCAGTAAGTTAGACATCTGTCTCTGATAAAGAATAACAAAAAGCTATCACTATTTTAAACATGGGTGTGTGTGTCTACAGAGAAAGGGATTAGGTGTCCCTGGCAGCCGAGCAGGACTCTTCTCCCAGAGCCAAAATGCTCATATATCACCGTTGGTGTCATGTGAAATTATATACACAAAAATGCATTGGTGGCTTAAAAGTTATCATTTGAGAGAGGCAAGGTTTTCACCCGACAGTGATGTCACTTCACTTTGACCTCAGAAGCGTGAAGACGAGAGGAAGTGGTCTGAACTGGTTTGTTTCAACTGCTGCCTGTCAGTTTGGGACACTACACTTTTATCTCATACTCTGTAAAGGCAATCTGTGTTTTTATAGGATAAAAAGGTGTTTTTGAATCATTGTAATGTCCAATCTGAGAGTTCACAAGGAATATGAATGTTCAAATAATTCATGCTCATCATTCTAGCAGATCTGGTTCCATCAATCATGTGTTATATGACACCATCTTTACTGCCTCTTTCATGTCACTGATTATAAAGTGCATCAGACTCATTCCTCATGCTATTTGTTCATAGCTGTCATCCTGCTTGTCATTCTCCAGAGATGAATGGGGTTCAACAGGAGCTGAGGGCAATGGAAAGAACATGCACCCTGCCAGATGAGACGCCAAATCCACAGACGCACATGAGGAATAATTTACAGGTGTTAAGAGGTTTCAGCTTTGGATTCTTGCCACATGCTCTCTCTTGCCAAAGCAGTAAAATTTAACAAGACGTTTTATGATACACTGAAAGGCATATATGCATATATATTAAGTCACCAACTGGGTATATTTAGGTTTACCAACAATTTCTAATTAGAAAGTGCCTGCATAGTTCTTGTGTTTGTAAGAAGCCACGTGGCAAACATTTTTCAAAATCTCCTCCATGGAAAGTGAACTTTCCTCCAAGAGGAACTCTCCGTGCACCTCTTGTGTTTGCTTGTAGCGTAGCAGCAGGCAGGATGCTCCGAGCTCTAAAACTCAGCTGGCGTTTGAATGACAGCGGAGCCAGGTTGTTCCTTTTTTTGTCCAAATATCCACCCTTCAAGTGCTTCCCAGAAAAACTCATTTATGCCTCGGCTCTGCCTGACTGAAGCTTTCCAGATCCAAACGCTTGTTTTCTTCAAAAATATATTCTCTCAGCTTTTGCACATTTTGCACAGCAGCGTTCCTGTATTGTTCAACTTCATCATGGTCACTCAAGTCTGGCTAATAAAGCGACTGTTACAGGCTAAGTAAACATTTCCTTGTGCAGAAATTACAAAGGTCACTGCACAAATCTGTAACATGTCAATGAAAGAACACAAAGCACAACACTGCATACTTGTGCAACTGTTTTGTAGCGATTGTCGCTATGTTTTCCACGCCTATTTTTAAGTTTATATTACGGAATGTCAAATTTCGTGAGCACGATGAACGTCAACGCCTCATTCCGCAGTATCATGTACGAGAAATGGAGACACAGATTCCCAGCAGGTCACATGAGAACACTCCATTCCCTGGCAAAGATGTGGACATTTGGAGCTTTTTTTTTTTTTGTCGAGTTTGGTTTTTGTTTGTTTTCCTCTGGCTCGCTGGACAGCCTTGGACATAGTTGTGTGTGTTGGCTGAGGCTCTTGGTTCGACATTAAAGGACATGTTCTCATGTGCTGTTTCTCAAGCGAACATTCAATACTGTGCTCTTTGGGGGGGAGTAATTATTTCACAGGTTTGGTGAAAATTGTCAGAAGCAGTCTCACGATCACTGTAACCCTAACCAAAAAAAAGTTTATGCAAGTGTGCTATTAGTATACGTCTTTTAAACTTAAAATAAGAGCTTTCAGTTTACTTTATATGTACTTATCAGAGATATACTTAACAAAATTATACTTAAGTATACTTGGCTTATACTGACAAGTATAGAGAGAAGTCTAAGTATACTTATGCTTACTTTTTGATATAGAGTAGCCTATTAGTAGCCTAGTTTGTAATCGTATGTTTTGATATTACTTCAAATCCTCAAGAATTTTCTACGTTTTTGCTTACCATGGAGACATTTTTTTAATCTCATCAAAAAACATCAAGTCAAATAGCAAAAGGAGCAAGCCTCCTTATGCAATGCATAAATCATTGGCTATAAGTACTATAAGTTCAAGAAAAATTACAAGTATAATTGCAGTAAAAACTTTTAAATTAGTAGTTTATTGAGAGTATACTTTAAAGTGTACTTTCATAAACTAAAAAGTGGGCTACAGGTATATAATAGTAAACTAACAGTATACCTATAAGTCCACTTGTAGTATAGTTCACTTCATAGTATAGTTGGAGTACAAAATACAGCCTAGAAGTAAACTAGTTGTGTACTCAAATTTTACAATACTTACACTTAAAGTACACTTACAAGTATACTTTTATAAACTAAAGAGTGGGACAATTTAGTCCCAAGAAGTATTAAAGTAGTACACTTACAAGTATACTACTAGTGCATTTTGATTGTAGTACTTACTACATAAAGTATACTTGGGAAATATACTTTACTTTACTTAAGTTTACCTCATAAATTAACTACTACTACTTTTCACAAGGGAATTTTGGCACCTTATGAACAATGTCTCTGTTTCTCAGTAAAACATCATAATTATCTTTCAATCTGCAGCTGCCCTATTTGTGTCCATCACGGGGCCTAAAGAGTGAGATAGAAATCTAGACTCATTTCTATTCTACACCTGCAGGAAGTGGTCAAAGTTAAAGTTAGCGTGGAACATCATGTTTTGCACCAAAATTAAGCTGAAGGCGTCAACAGCTCATAGTGTGAGGTTTTCTGACGGGAAACACTCAAACTATATATATGATCCCTGAAAACAGAGTAAATGAGAAACACTGATGTGAACTTTTATATTAGAGCTGGTCTGAAAAGATCTACAAGTCTACAGGTCTGTACAGGTCTACAAGATGACCTCCAAGACATCTTCAAGAATTAGCCACAGCTTCATGTGATGAAGGCAACAAGGGAAAACAGCAGTTTTAATTAACAAGGGGGGGGAAAGTACAGAATGCGTTTTTGATTGAGCAAAGCAAACATTTATCTGGCACTTATCCGGTGAGCGTCCAGCGCAAAAGTGGTGAAGTCAGAGGTTTGGACAGCTGGGCCTCGGGATAGAAGGGAGGATGTGGCGAGATTAGAAGAGCCTGATTAACAGAAAACAGACTGGACGAAGAGGAATCTCCCTCCATCTCTTAATTTCCTTCACTTATCCCACTCCTCTCTGCATGCCTCGATCCCATTGCTAGAGACAGACACATGGACGGGCCTCATCTCTGCTTCCTCTTCTTGTTTTCGTTCAGGGGAGGAAAAAAAAAATCTAAGGCCACAGTGCCTTGTCGGAGTGTTTTCCTTGGTGCTTACATCCACTCTAACATCAAACAAAATGCACATGGAGAACAAGAGACTATCCCTTTTGTCTCATCATAAAGTCGTCTTGAACCGGGGGTTTTCTCGTAAGACAACATGTGCCGTGCGGGTGTCTGGTTTTGTTAAGTTTGAGCTGTAATTCTTCCGCTCTTCATCCCATTGAGCGCCTTTGTTTTCACCATGTGCAACCACAGATGTGTGATGATTGGCAGGGTGGCGGAGTATTGTCTTTCTTATCTGCATTGGTGTTACAGTAAATGCTCGCAGGATTTCAGGGAAAAGGTGTTTTTTTTGTTGAATGTGAATATGAATGAATAGATCAGTCAGAGGGAGTGTTTCCCTACGACTTTGCATTCATTCTGATTCAGAGATGAACTCTCAAACTTCCCCCTTTGCTTGACCCCTGATGTAACACACATCTGGCTGAAACTGTCAATGAATTATATAGTCATTCATCAACAGCTAATTTACCCAGATCCTCAAACTTTTTTAGACTGGTTCCACGTGGTCTGGACTCTAGAGAGGAAGCCTGATGTGAGGGGTGAGTAATGCTGACTGGACAGCAGTCTCTGCATGGTGCAGCAGTAAGCTACCAGATGTGTTTGTGTCTGCATCACTGATTGTTTTACACACACACACACACACACTGCTTGATCTCCCAATCGGTTACTTGCAGGTATTTTACAAGACTTTAAAACCAGGAAACACTCCTGCTTTTTAACTGAGATGAAAGAGCTGACCTCGTCTTAACTAGTCACACACAGTTGGATCCTGAATTTATTGAAAACAAGTAAATAAGATTTGCAGAGTTGCCAACTTTTGGGGATTTACATCAATCCCTGAAACTGGTCTTAAACACATCATCAATTGTTTTGTGAATTTTGCCTGTCAAGTGAACACCACTGATGGTAACTGGTGGTGATGAAATTGTCCCAGGCTGTTTAAACCAGTGCCTCCTAACCTTCTTAGACTGATTCATTTGAATGATTTAGAGGCCTGAAGAGACAAAACAGTCCATCATTTCACAAGAGTAAGAACTAAAGAAAAGTTCGAAAAATGAACTAGGGCTGTCAAAGTCAACACAATTGATCTTTCGGAGGTTGCAGCAGTCATACTAGCTTGTCGTGAAGGAGGTTAAATAACGCTCCGAACATGCGCTAAATTTTGGCGAGGAAAAACTGTCATGGCCATTTTCAAAGGGGTCCCTTGACCTCTGACCTCAAGATATGTGAATGAAAATGGGTTCTATGGGTACCCACGAGTCTCCCCTTTACAGACATGCCCACTTTATGATAATCACATGCAGTTTGGGGCAAGTCATAGTCAAGTCAGCACACTGACACACTGACAGCTGTTGTTGCCTGTTGGGCTGCAGTTTGCTTTGTTATGATTTGAGCATATTTTTTATGCTAAATGCAGTACCTGTGAGGGTTTCTGGACAATAGTTGTCATTGTTTTGTGTTGTTAATTGATTTCCAAAAATAAATACATACATACATTTGCATAAAGCAAGCATATTTGCCCACTCCCATGTTGATAAGAGGATTAAATACTTGACAAATCTCCCTCTAAGGTACATTTTGAACACGTAAAAAAATGTGTGATTAATTTGCGATTCATTGTGATTAAGTATTTGAATCGATTGACAGCCCTAAAATGAACACGTTTGTGTAATAGAACTTAAATGTTTCTTATTTCCCACCAAGTGTAATCCTCTTGGGACCCCTACACAACCACTAGTCTGGATCCCGACCCCCCTGCTTTAAAACTATGGAGACCTTTCTTGTTTCAACAATAGTGCCTAACACGTAGTTAACATTTCCTCACTGACTAACAGTCCCCGCTATGCTTCAGCTGAAATTCTCGGGCGTATTTATCATGTTTTATCATCTGACTCAGATGCACCAGCAAGGAGCAGAAAGCTATAGATAACGACATGCTGCTCTCTTTATTTAGACCCAAGTGTATATGTTTTCGCATACTGTCTGCTCTTTGGGGTTAGCAGTTAATAATGTTTAGACCAAGCTCTTAAAAACAGAAGAGGAAGTTGCTCAAGCACAAACACCAAAGCGTCAGAGGGGAGTTTGGTTTTAGGGCTTTCTGGCACAAATAAGTCTCCTGCAGTGGTGATGAATGTTTATATGTTTGCATTCCTTTGTTAAAGATATGATGTCATTTATCATCTAATTAAATAGCAGTTGTTCAGTCAGCCTGTCATATGGCGACCATGTGAAATAAGTGAGAACGTCACACTGGCAAGAATAGACACAGCCGGACAGAGGAAGTTTAACAGATATCAACAGTTTGGCTGGATGTTTGTGAGGAAATTTGAATTCATAACTCTCTCAGAGAGCTTTTTGCATTTTAATCATTGTAGCTTTTAATAATAATAATAATAATAATAATAATAACTTGGATTTATATAGCGCCTTTGAAGAAACCCAAGAATGCTTTAACATAGACATAAATAAACACAACAACTTTTAACCCTGGATTCTGTTAAAAACAATGAAACGTTCCCAAATGATTGATGCTATGGTCCAACAAACACAAGGCTTTCATCCAGGAGACCGCCGTTTTGGGTCCCGTGCGTTAAGTTTCATTTTCACATTACAAACATAGTAATTTTAAGTTAAATCATGTTTTTTTCCTAAACCTAACAAAGTGGTTTTATTGCCTAAACCAAAGCAAGTGTCTTTATTTGAATTCACAATGTTAACCACGTGTTTACTGCGACCATAAAGTGAAGGCAAGGCGTCCTGACAAAACGTCAGTATGTGACAAGTTGGGATGAGAACGTGTTTCAGCATGAGCGGAGTTGAGCATTTGCAGCTAAGGAGACAAATATTTCAGTTTGTTCTCATTCCCAGGGCGTCAAATACCGACACTTTGTCACGGCCGTCAGCGTCCGATACTGCAGCACAAGGCACTCTTTAGCTGGCTTTCCATTAACTACAATGTAAATCCATCCGCAACAGTAAACGCTCGAGGAAAGTACCATCATGACGTAATATGAAGAGCGAAAGAGAAAGAGAGGGGAGGTGGATGGGTCCAACAAAAACAAGGCTTTCATCCAAGATACCGCTGTTCGTGTCCCGTGCACTACATGTCATTTTCACTTTACAATCAACTGATCGTTCGTGTCCCGTGTTTACAACGTCCAGTCACATTTGCACTGTAAAAAGGGAACAAACTTAAGCCCAACCATGTTGATTTTTCCTAAACCTGGTTTTGTTGCCTAATCCTAAGCAAGTGTTTTTGTTTAATTCACAACATTAAGCACGTGTTTAAAAACCGTCCAAAAAGTGACACCGAGGGGGGCGTTAACCACATGTTTAGTGCGACGGAAAAAGTGACGCTGAGGGGTCTGACAAAGCATCAGTATGTGACGAATTGGGATGAGTGTGTTGAATATTTCCCTCATGAGTTGGTGGAGACCAAAACAGAGGTAAAAGAATAATTAACATTGGACTTGCGTATCAGGTGGACACAAACAACATGTTGCTCCATATTTGCTGGATTTGTAAATAAGCCCACTATTTAAAATGTTTTCCATATCAACTATATGTCAAAGTGGCCAAAAAACGACAACAATTAGCCTAATACACGTTTAAGTTGGTGTCAACCATTTGACCATATAACATTTATTAAGAACACAGGAAAATAGTTTGAATGCAACAAATACTCATATAAACATTAATATTACTCATCAATACCCATGGCATTTAAGTCTCCGTTTTACTATCATAATGCTGGGCTGTTTGTATTTCATGTGCAGAACGCACATCACAGTTCAATTGCACCATCTTCCAGTTCAACTCCATAAGGTTCCATCTTATTAACTGAGTCAAAGCGTAAGTGGTCATGCAATTTGTGTTATTGTTAAAGTACTTCACAGTGCTCACATTAGAAACTATATCACACTTCGATGTTTGAGATGCTTGACACAAACATTGGTTCACTGCTGACATTAGAAATGTGGTTGATTTGAGAGAAGGATGCCTTCTATACTGCCTCCCACTCGAAGGTATTCCAGTCTTCTGAACCCCGCTGCTGTCTCTAGAAGTCATCATAGTCAATGTTTCCGAAGCTGCTTTCAGGGACAGTATAAACAGATTTACTCTTTTTCTTCCTGCTTGCTGCTCTCGTCCGTGCAGGGTCTTCAGTGCCAGAAAAGGACAGGTAGGCAGCGATGCTGTTCCTGACTCCGTAGCTCACCATGTTGTCACTGCAGCTCTCTGTGCTGACCAGCTCTCCCCTGTTAAAGGAGGAGATGAGAAAATAAATGACAACACTTTCTTCAAATCCATCTACTAAATCCATCTAAATCTATCTCTGCTTGAATATCGATATTCAATAACGAGTCATTAATTAGTTAATCGAAAGAAAATGAATACATTTTGATTGTTGCTTAATTGTTTCAGACATTTTTAAAGAGAAAATACCAAACATATCTGGTTCCAGTTTGACGATTTGCTGTGTTTCTTTCTCATATATGATAGCACATTTAATATATTCAGATTTTAGACTGTTGGTTGGATAAAACAAGCAAACTGAATAAGTCATGTTGGGATCTGGGATATTATAAAGGCCGATTTCCACAGTTTTCCAACATTTAGGCCTAATATGCGAAGCAATTAATTGCTTATTACCAAGGCCAAGGCCAAAGGCCTAGGAAGGAGGTTATGTTTTCATCGGCGTTAGTGTGTTGGTTTGTTGGTTTGTCCGTTTGGATGATTACTCCAAAAGTCTGCCATGGATTTGAATAAAATCTTTTGGAGGGGTAGGGTGTGGCACAATGAACAATCCATTAGATTTTGGTGGCGATCCGGATCATGATCCGGCTTCGGGAATTATTTTTAATAACTACGCTCAGCCTGTGCATTAACACCACAGGCTTTAAGACATGCGCAGTGTTACTGATGACGCGTTCATGGGGGCAGTGACGTACATGAAACCTGCCTTGGCGGAGTTCTGCTCTCTCCGAGTTCACTTCTACTTTGAGAACGTAATCAGCAAATTATCTTTGAAAATATTCTTACATCTGATCTTTGCTATTTGGACACACAGTACACGACCAGGGATCAGATGACACCAAATAAGCTACAGAATCATCATGCACTGTCATGCCGACAGATTAAAGCTGGTAAATATCATTACCAAACCTCCATATTGTACCTGTCTATTTTCTTCCAGTCAAAGTTGCGTCGCATGACTACAGGTGGCGCTCCGGGAGATACATCTGACGGCGGCGTCATGCCTGACAGACAGGGGGTGGTTAACGCACAACATAGGCCATCTGCAAAGTCTGAAAAGAAAGCGAAGAGAGAGGAAGTAAAATACTGCTCACACGCTTATAAACAAACAGAACACATTTAGCATAATTTGCATTGTTTCACACTCTGCTGCTCAAGCAAAAACACAAACTTGTGAAGGTGGTTGGTTGTAATTAGTTCCCTATTACAACAATTAACACCAACGCTTTTTGAGGCACCATTAGTCACTATCATGCATGCATTTTGAATCTCATTTCCTGTTTTGTTGCAAAAATGTTCTGTCAGCGCAGGAAGTATCAAAAGTTGACCACTGATAAGAAACAGTCCTATATTTAGAACAAGATAAATTATTTTCAGTGCTTACACGCATGAGATAGCGTCTTTGTTTGTCTCTACATGTTGTGCTGCTTGTTTCCTTCTTGTTTGTTTTTAGTCACATGTCTCTCTGTTTAGTTATCGAGCATCCACTCACCACAATAGTGGTTGATCAAATCTTCAAGGCACTGGAAGGTGAGGCGAGGGGAGATGTAGTACCAGCTGTTGTCCAATCTGAAGATACGATAGTGCTTTACCATCCTGTGCTTCACTGAGAGCGAATACAGACCTGAGGATATGACACACAACATACACTTATAGCAATAACCTCTCAAGCTTTGTTCTAGAAAACAAGCACATAATCAGGTATCAGGTCTCTGAACCCAAGGACATCAATAACTGTTGATCCACTCATAAAAGCAGAAGTAACGTGGATGTCAATCCTGTGCTGTAGAGCCCATCCCCTCCCATGCTTAGTCACTGTGGATTTTTGCATCATGAGTAAAGAAAAAGTTTCAGATCAAAATAGAAACAGATTTTTTCAGGGGAGAATTCCCTCAAGCATAATCCTAAAGAAATCGTTTTTGGGAAATACCAACCCGTTCTCATTCCCAGGGCGTCAAATACCGACAATTTGTCACGGCCATCTGTGTTCGATACTGCCGCCCGCACAAGGCATCCTTTAGCTCCAGTATGCGACGCACCGGGCTTTCCAATAACTCATGCTCAGCTCATGTTTCGTGTCCTATGTTCACAACGCCCAGACACATTTTCACTTTGCAAAACAAAGTAATTTTAAGCCCAAAATGTTGTTTCTTCCTAAACCTAACTAAGGGGTTTTGTTGCCTAAACCAAAGCAAGTGTTTTTTATTTAATTCACTAAATTAATCATGTGTTTACTGCGATAGAAAAGTAACACCAAGGCGTCTGACAAAGCGTCAATATGTGACAAGCTGGGATGAGAAGAACGTGTTGGGTAGCCTGGGTTAGTCCAAAAGTTACAAAAAAAAATCAGCTTACCACCACCTCTAAAGCTCAATAATTAATGCATTATTTGTTTGTTTTAATCCGTACAGAAACAAGTGTAAAAACATCAATTTGTGGTTTTAGGAAGGGTTAGAAACCACATTATTTCTTGGCTGTTTTAACTTCTGAATTCTTGACTACTTTAACGTTTGGCAAGAAAGTGAATAATTCTTTTAGCTTGTTGTTGTTGTTGTTGTTTTGAGACAATTTTTGTGAATTTTGCCTTTACAGACAGAAAACATGGGGTTAGAGAAAATGGTAATGATATGCATCAAAGGTCCCCTGCTAGATATTAGATGATGTGGGCCTTTGACCATGTGGACGCCCCA
This sequence comes from Sebastiscus tertius, assembly GCA_916701665.1. Lineage (NCBI taxonomy): Eukaryota > Metazoa > Chordata > Actinopteri > Perciformes > Sebastidae > Sebastiscus > Sebastiscus tertius. The sequence continues at coordinate 50,234 of CAKAOH010026712.1, read as the reverse complement.
GGTCTGAAATTCTTTTAATTTTAGCCAATGGGATAATCAACTGTTTTAAATTATGCCAAAAATATACTCAAAATCTCTCCATTTCAAATCCTCAAAACATCTGTGAATATCATTTTCTTGACTCATGATTAGGATCTCGTCTTGGCTGCTCTCGTCTTAACATCATGCTGATCTAATCTCACCCCATGCTTCCTTGTTGACAAGCATTTTATTTCCCTATGCAGAGACTCTAGCCAAAGTCAAACCAAACTCACAAAGCTGATTGTGGACTCTGCTGTAAGTAAATGTTCTCACCTCTCTCTGTGGCGCTCTCCCGCACCAGGAAGGTGCCCACTCTGGTCCCGGGTAGACAGAGCAGCTCCTCGGCCTTCTGCCTCTCCACCCCTTCAAACAGCCAACTGAACCAACAAAACACATGCTATGAGTTAAAGATCATATTAAATACTTAAAATCCCTTTCATATTCAAGACCACATATGACTAATATAGTTACTAACATCTCCAGCTGCCACAGAGAGATCTTAAGATAGTGTAGTGGAGTGGAAAAAGATGCATTAGATATCTGTTTTGCTGTTTTCAATCTGAAGCAAGCTCAAACAGACCAACTAGAGGATTGTGTCAGTGTAATCCTACTTACCCATGGTACACTTTGGCCACATGGCTGTTTGGTATGTAGTTCTCCTTTTGTGTTTGGACAGAGCGTACTCTCCAAAAGTGTGCCTCCCTGATCACCATAAAGAAACAAAGAGGAATCAATCACTGACCTTTAGGTGAACACTTCTCTATGCTGCAAACTTAAAACATCATTTTGCAAGTTGTGTATGTAATGTACGTCCGGATGTGAAAACTTGGATTGTTTTTAATCAAGAGTGCAAAAACATGAACGTACTGAGCGACGACTCTGAGCTTCTCCCCCATCAGGAAGATGGGCTCGCTGATTTCACGTGCCGGGTAGTCCTGAAGAACCACCAGCAAGTCCTCCTCCGAACCTGCCAAGAACAATATTTACAGCGTTTACAAACAGCTAAATGCTGATACACAGACATCATGATTTGGAAAAGACTAAAGACGTCTAAGACCAAACCTCGGACATGATAGCAAATTCATTTTGTTTGAGTTTTTGTAGTGGTGGAATGTAACAAAGTACATTTACTCCAGTACTGTATAGGACAAATTTGAGGTACTTGTACTTTACTTATTTCCATTTTCTGTTACTTAATATTTCTACTCCACTGCATCTCAGAGGGAAATGTACTTTTTACTGCACTACATTTATTTGATAACTTTAGCTACTAGTACTTTTTACATAACAAACATACGATATGATGCAGTACTGTACTACTAATCTATAAAGTAGTATATAACGTATCTAAATTGATGAAGAACTGCAACATTAAAATGTTTTTGGTAGTAATAAACACAGAATAATGTAATATTCTATAATAATTCAACACTTTGAAAGGAGCAGTTCTGCATAATGAGTCTTTTTACTTTTGATGCTCTCAGTACATTAAATACTTACTGTAAGTAGCCTTCTAAATTCAGGAGTTTTATTTGTAATGGAGTATTTTAGACTGTGGTATTTGTACTATTACTTAAGTAAAACGATCTGAGTACTTCTTCCACCAATGATTTTTTGTTTTAAAATATTTTTGAATGTAGCTTAAATTCATTACATCTCTGAGATCATGGTTAACATATGTAAAAAGTGCATGTCTGCTGTTACTGACAGCACCATGCAAAATACTACAATGTTATTTTAAAAAAAAATAACTTAAAGAGATCTTACCTTTTACAGAGTTGTCTGTTTTGACCTTGTCACTGGCACTCCCGCCTCGCATCATATTCCCCATCCTCCACACAGACCCGACTCCAGAGGGCAGAGAGACAGATACACTGTGAATATACGAACCAATTTTGCACTCATGTACCAACATGTATTTTCTTTTTGTACCACTAGACTTCTCTCTTCTTTTTTTAACTTCCTATAAGCTGACCATTGGTCCACTATCTCAACTGACACACACATACACACACACACACACACTTTTTTGCCGAATGGGGAAGCTGAGGCTAGATGCTATCGGACTAAAATTTCCATTGCAGTACCTATTGCTCTGTCTACTGACAACTCACAGTGATTAATGATATCGAATTGGTATATTGCAAAATCCTGTTTCCATGTTGCAAAGCACAATTACAAAATTGACAATATGATGCATTTCAACAGATCCGGCCTATGTGAACACACTCTCAAGTTACATCATGTTCTGTTGGTCAGGTATGGAGAAATACCAGTCCCGTCAATACAGATACTGTGAGTGTATAACAGAAGCAGATGATGTGATCAATTGTAGACACCTACCTGTGGGACTCGTAGCTGGTCTGCTGTGATGGCATCAAGTGTGGCGAGAGAGATGATACCCCAAACAGGGCATGGTGGCAGCAGCCGAGTCCTGTAGCTACTAGAGAAGCACCATGTTCATAAGAGTTTACAGTAATGACCTGTCAAAGATGTGGCGACAGCACCGCTGCTGACTGCAAAGTCACTTCCTGTAATGGAATGAGGAAGAGGGCCCGCAAAAGAGTTGTTGAAACTACACAGCGGATCGTGAGAGAAGAGACAAACAACAGCCCTCTCAATGTAGTTATTTAGAGTAGCTGGGCGCACTACTGTAGACCAATGTTTCCTGTTAACCTACTGAATTATATGTCAGAGTGTTTGGTAATGCTCTGGTGGAGATCGTCAACCTCATTTTAACCTAATTTTGATGTGACTGTTTTATTACTGTCTGATAAGCTGTTATTTACTGTCATTATGGAAAGCAGAAAGATTTTACAATATATTGACAGAACTATTTTGATAACTGATAATCATTATTCAAGCATTACTTTGTTCCAGCTTCTCCATTGCAGCCTAAATATTTGATGCTTTTCTTTTTTTTAGGTGAAAGTAAATTGAATATCTTTTTGAGTTTTGGGCTTAACAGATGTTTTTCACTATTTTCTTGCATTTTACAGATTAAACAATTAAAGGAAAAGTTCAGCTACTTTGTAAATACACTTATTCATTTTCTTGTCAGAGTTAGATGAGAAGATTGACACCACTTTCTTGTTTGTACACCAAATATGAAGCTACAGCCAGCAGATGGTTATAGCTTAGTTTAGCACATAAACTCTGGACAGGAGGCTCTGTCCTCTAGAAACATACTGATTAACACAAAAACTATGTTTCTTCGTTTTTTTACGAGGGGGTTATTAGCAAGACTGTTGTGATGTGTTTCTTGGCTGGGACCAGTTGTTAGGCAACTAGTCAGAGGCTACAGGAAGTTACTGGTTCCTGGACGATAGTGAATTCCTACTGGGACTTACTACTTGAGGTTACTGTTGTGCTAAGCTAAGCTAACTGGCTTCTTGGATGTAGCTTCATACTCATCGTACAAACATGAGAGTCTTATCAGTCCTCTCATCTAACTCGGCACAAAAGTGAATATGTGTTTTTTTTCCAAAATATTGAACTATTCCTGTAATCAAACAATTAGCATATTCATCTGAAATGAAAATAATCATTAGTTGCAGCCCTAAAGTGAATTAAAATAAAGATATGAGGACATTGTTGCCGTCACTGCAGTACATATATGCAAAAAGCAACAGTATTCAGAGACCTCAATGGTCATTTGAGAACTCTCCTTCACACCATAATTAGTGGCCGTACTTAAAGCTGCAGTTGGTAACTTTGAGCAGATACAAAGTTAAAACTGTCACTATATGCTGACAGTAGTGCATAAAACAGATAATCTGCGAACTTCCGAGTGCTCCTAATGGCATTTTCAAGATTTCACTGCTCCCTATTTCTTTCCTCAAATGTTTTCAGAAACATCTTGCAGTGTACTGTTTAGCTGTAAAATGAGAAAGTTTGCTCCAGCTGGTGGGCGGTGCTTGGTTTTGTCTTTCAAAAACTGCGGTCACAAACTTTTACAGCTAAACAGTACACTACAAGATGTTTCTGAAAACATTTGAGTAGAGAAATAGGCATTACAGTAACAGAATATTGATTCATATTTGAGTTTGTGAGTTTCTGAAGCAGTGATTGACAGCTGCTGTAGAGACAGCTCGGTTCTGAATGGTTGTTTTCCTTCAGGCATGTTGAAATCACGCAGATGCCGTTAGGAGCACAGGAGGACACAGAGGAACATGATTTTTTTTTTTTTACAGATTATCTGTCAGATCATCTGACCGAATTATAAAAATAACTTTTTTTCATTTTTTTCTCAAAGTTACCAACTGCAGGTTTTAACTTTTAAACCATTTGTGTCATACAAAACAAAACTTAATTCCGCTTTCTTAATAGCCACCAGAGACAAATATACAAAGATCAAACACATACAAATAATTCTATTTATTGGAACTGTCATGATATGTTTTACATATACTGTAATGCTATTTTAAGTCTGTGAACTCGCATTTTTGGCCCAGAGGAAGTCAGCATTTACCAGCGTTCATGCTTGGTGGGGCACCCAGAGATTTCATGAGACATGCTGCCACTGTGGTTATGTAAATGTATTCAAAGTTTAGGGAAAGCATCTTAGGTATAGATATACAGAAATAAATTTACTTGTAGGAAGATGTATGTGATAAACGGCACTTTGTAATCGCTACAGATCTACTTAAAAAGTATATAGCTCCGTGATAGAAACAGAAAAGTGGAAAATAAAGTCACCCTAATGAATCTCTCATGAATCTGTCAGACAGGAACTGGATATGTGTCACGTTGTGGTGTTTATCTGGTATCTGAAAGTATCCCAGGATGACGCTGCTGAAGTTTCAAAATTAGGGAACCCAAAACCATTCAGTTTCAGATCTATGACCTTCTAAGACAGTCATCACATCCCAGTCTGTATGAAATGTAGGTTCATGTTCCTGTATGTCAGGAATTTATGGTATGTGCATGATGTATTATGCTCGTTGGTTTTTCTTTGGAGCTCCATACGTCTCATGATTAAAAACTGACTTTTCTTTCCCCTTTCACTCCCTGTCTCACTCCTACTTGCCCTCTGATTCATTATCTCTCTCATTTATATCTATTTAGCTTTTTATTCTTTACAGCAAACACTCCCATTTTTTCTCATCTCAGCTCCACAAATGTATTGTTTTTTATTTGAACCACAGTCTTTTTGCACTTTCAACCCTTATATAAGGATAGATTGAGTATATCTGAAGCCTCGGATCCCTTGTTACATAAGAATATTCCTCTGTGCCACACTTTACTATTCTCAAGACAACTCAGCTCATGTATTTTCCATATTAAAAGCTGGACCAGTCTGCTCCAGACCATTAGGCCTCTTTCTCCTGCCACCTTTCCTCTCCGAACGCAGGACATTGATGCAATAACACAAAGACAGAGACAGAGTGAAAGATCATTTTTAAAGTAAACCTATCTTTGGGGATTTTAAAAAGAAAATAAATAGGGTATCATATAAACCCCTTTTCATATTGGGGTTACTGATTTAAAGTCTTGGCAGATATTAGTTGTAGTCAGAAAACACTGAGCTGGCAGTTCCTTTTGTTGGCTTCCTGCTGTGTGTGTGTGTCTCTGTGTGTGTGTGTGTGTGTGTGTGTGTGTGTGTGTGTGTGTGTGTGTGTGGGTGGGTGTTTGTGATAAATATTCCTCAGAGGAAGTACTCAGGAATCGTACGTCTAATCATGTCCTAACTGAACTGCAGCTAAACTGCATTTTAGGCTGTACCGAAGAGTGTTTTTTCTGCTCATTGTAGAAAAAGCAAGCCGCTGCTGTAGCTCGGTGGGTGGTGGCTGGTGTCAGATGCCAGGACTCTAACTGTTGTGGCTTCAAGGGAGGAAGGAAGTCTTCATCGGCTTTAGATGAAAATAAATACAAGGTCAACATGTAACTTGTGTGGTGACGGCGTGAAAAGCTCACAGAATAGAATGTGCGACATTTCCTGTGGCTAGTTTTATTCATTTTTTAGAAATGAGATGTCGATTTGACTTGTATTTATTGGTGGATATGTTACAGGCAGATGAATCCATCTTCTTTGTGTCTCTCAACAATGTTGTGCTACCGCAGAAAAGCTTTTTGTGTTCTTTTGGGAACTGTTTATTATTAAAAGGGTTGGTTCAGCCGCATTACAAAACAAAGAAACAAATTAAAAACAGAACATGTTGTCTCACTTACCTCTAGTGGTATGATAGGTATAATTCTTCCAGAAACAATGTACTGTCAACAGTTTGTATTAGCAACTACTTCTATATACTGTATATTCCATTTGTAATTTGGTGTATTACCATATCACAAAGTGAAGAATAAGTATCATGGGGAGGTGCAACAAAGTTCATAATCAGTATATCTAAATGATGGTAGAAGAAGCAAATGTGTTATGTATTCAGATCCTGTATTTAAATAAAAGTAGCAATACCCCACTGTAAAAACGCATTTAAAAAACTAAACGTAAGTGAACGTAAACACGTATTAGCAGCACAATATACTTAAATAATCAAAAGTAAAATACATATTATGCAAGAGAGTGGTGCCTGTCAGTGTAATACTATTATAATACTATTATAAATATACAGTATATATATTTAGACAAATATAACACGCAAAAGACACAATATAGAAAAAGGATTTTAAACTATTTGACACAATCGGTTTCAAATATTTAGACATACATGGCTATTGCGTCACGCTGGAACATTTTCCTCCTTGACTACAAAGCCTTTTCTATTCAGGTCCTGTCTCAAGTCGCTGACAGTGCCAGGACCATGTGTGTCTTTGAATGAGTCAGTAGCAGACATAACACAGGTGAAACTGAACCAGTGAGGCCGTCCACACTGACATCCAGCTCAATGGACTCTTTGTTTCACAGGGGTTGAGGAACGTATTCCCCAACTAGTTAAGGTAATTGATTGAGACTCCTTCCCATCTAAATTGCCTCTATTAATAACGTTTGTTTAAAATTGGATTAGGCACGTGTTTATTTGGCAAATGACATGAATAACATTTTATAAGCTACTGCAGTTAAGAAACAGGAAGAAGTTAAAGCATAAGTGGCATTAAGCTGCTACACACCATTACCATTACAGGTAAAACCAGGAATTCAAACATTATTTTTTTTTATAGATGCATGTCTTCTTGAGTGAATACAACACTTGTAACAAATGTTTTAATCATAGACTGTACATAAGAAGTGGACGTAGTCACCATCACCCATTGATTTGTGGACTGATGTTTTCAAGTCTCGTGTTCAGCATTTTGGCTGTCGTCCATCTTGTTTTTTTGCAACCAGAAGTGACACGAGAAGGTGGAGCTAAGTACAACCGAATAAAACATTTTAGGCAACCAAAAATGTTATAATTAACTTTAAGAACTGAAAACAAAGAGGGTTAAAGTTCTAAGACGAAAACACGAACAACTCCCAGACTGGACAACACCGTGGTAGCGACCTGTCAATCACAAGGTAGCCACGCCCTAAAGCATCCCCTGCTTTATGGTCTATTTGACTCCAAATGGGACCATAATTTACTAAATGAACATCATGCTGTATTGAAGAAGACTTGAAACTAGAGATTGAGACCATAAACTCATGTTTACAATGTTTACTGAGGTAATAAATCAAGTGCAACCGGAGGAGTCGCCCCCTGCTGGCCATTGGAAAGAATGCAAGTTTAAGGCACTTCCACAATGGCTTCACTTTTCTCACCCGGAGGTAGCACACTGGTTTTTCATTCATAAAATGCTCATAAAAGCAGTGCAGCAGGTGTTTGCAGATGTTACACTGGCAGTAAAGCTGATATTTAGCCAGTCAGAGACTTTCCCCACGTAGATAATTGCATGATTGATGTCCCAGTGCACGTTTATAACACATGTTGGGGGGGAAGTTAAAGCTCCAACTTTGAAGATGGTGGATGGAGAATGGATTTGTAAGCAGTTTTTTCTGGGCAACACACTCGTTCTCTGCCTCTCGTATACAAAGACAGATGCTCTCTGCTCTGTGGCTGACGTTGGCCACAGTTGCCAGTAGCTGCTGTATAGGAGACTGGATGTGTTTGAACATTTCAAGGAGAAGTGACTTCCACGCCCTCTGTCTAAAATTACAAAATTACTGACTGTAAGGAATTCCCCTCATAATTTATTTTTTCTAGCAGTCTAAATCGAGACGTGTTCATATGCCTTGAAGGCTCTTTGACGGGGAGTGGAGGTGAGTGTTACTATAATGAATCTCTACACAGTTCCTCTTTTCGTAAAAACAATACACATTCCACATGCTCGGACACCGGTTGTTAGTCCTTATGTGGTTGTTGTGTTCTCACTGTAATGAGCAGTATCTAAATACAGAAGCAAGGCTGACCCCGCTGGACTCCAAACCACAGGATTGACAGGAACGGGGCGTGTGTCGGCTATATGTGCATGTGTATATGTATCTGCAGCTTTTTTTTATAGCCAAAATTACATACACATATAACCCCAAATCCTCCACCAGTTAGCCTGTAATCATTAATATGATGTGGTCACTGCATGTGTGTCATTCAGGCATCTGGAGCATCTTATCCACCAAACCATCTGCACAAGTAATCAGCCCTCCCTGCTTCTCACATCCATTAATGCATTCCTCCCAGCTTTCACAAAATATTTCTCGGGAATAATCCTCAGATGAATTTCGACAGCGTGTGTTATTTCTATTTGCTTATTTAGTGATTTAAAATAATAACATAGCGTATTATCCTCGAGCACACTTCAGCAGAATCATTTTGGTGTTTTTAATGGTACCATAATTGGATGAAATTGCATTAAAAAATCTGAGCCTGCTAACCACTACATCATTACAGCAGATTGTGAGGGGAGAGAGAGCATACAAGGCTGCAAAGTTGTCCTCCGTTTAGTCTTTTCTGGCAGGGAAGCAAAAAGTTCCTCAGTGAATCAACAACAACAATTTTCAGACCTGAAAACCTTTCCAGACCTGAAACATTTATTCCAGTCTGCTGAAATAATGAGACTTGACTTAATGGCTTGTGTAAAGGAAAATATTACTCATAAGAATTGCATCACTGACATTACTGTGAACCGCGACCACCATTAAAAGAATCCAGTACCGGGCCATGTGATGGCACTTAGTTAAGTGGAGGTCCTTAAGAAAAGTGTGGCTGGACCATCTTGGCAAAATAACTAACATGTGATGCCACTATTCCTTCTCATGAGAAATCAAACAATTAAACCCATTTTTGTTACTATTCATGGTCAGCCTTTTTTCAGCAATAGCCATTTAATGTATTTACAGTCTGTAATTAAGTCACTATATAGTAGTTTTCATTGTTTGTGGCGGAGTCCGCCATTCCTACAATAGATTTAAATTGCCTTCTTGCTTCCTGTGAGGGATGCACAGGAAGCAACGCAGCATGTAATCCAGTGTTACTATCTTTAATTTGATCTCATCAATATTAGCCTGTTCACTCTCCCACAGTCACATCGGAGACAACATTTTCTACAGCTGCTGCTTCACATTAAAAGCTTTCAAATGGCAAAATACGGGGTGGCTTTTATTGTGAAGCAGTCACAGGAAACGCAATGTATTTTTCACCGTGGTTAGCGCTAAAGCTAATGACACTAATAACTACTGACACAACAGTTGCTCGGGGAGTGTTTGCTGTAGTATTAAACTTTCCGTAACCCCGGTAACTTTGGCTATGTCGCCAAATCAACCAGGACTAAAATCATTACTAAAACAACTGTAATGTATTACGAATTTAAAGGGGACATATCATGCTCATTTCTAGGTTCATACTTGTATTTTGAGTTTCTCCATTTTAGTGCTTGTCTTGAGAAGGTAGTTCTCAAGCCGTGAGCGGTATATTCTAATGAGCCTGCATGTGACATAAGAAGGGGAGCCAAATCTGAATGGCTTGTTGAATCTTATGTTATCTGATCTAGGCAAACTACAACAAACTGACTGGGTTGTCTTATTTCACATTTGTTTGTGGTTGGTAGACGCTCCAGATACCCAAATGTGTGTGCACAAGCACTGAATAAGTGAGTTTTTCATGCTATTTCCCCTTTAAGGACGGACACAGCCAGAACAAACATGCATGTACAATGTGCATTTCCTAAAAGAGGGCTTAAATGGGTACTCCATTGATATAGTAGTGCGCTTTCATAAATTGGGGGACTTGCAAGAAACAGATTTTCTAAAGAGTAGTCAAGTTCGATACAGTAGAGGCCGAGATATCCAAGACATTAAGGCCCAGACACACCAAACCGACATCGAAGAACTAGCGGCGACGAAGGCTGACCGTTGCTTCGCCTCACGTCACCTGTGTCTTGGCCAAAAAGTAGCACTCAAACACGCTGCAAAGACTACAGCTGACGGCCAACTACTATGTACATTCTGCGCTTGCATGAGAGGAAATAACTCTTCATACCAGCAGGTAGCGGTAGTTCGTTTTCATCATTCAAAAAGGGAAACCGGAAGACCAAGGATGGTCGATATACAAACCGTTGCCATGATACGTACATGAGAGCGGCGTTTACCGACCGTTTTCACACCACTCTCACTCGCCACTTCATTCCAGATGGTCATGTCGTTGTGAAAATATCTGTGTATTGGAACGATCAGATTCGATGTGTACGCCCTCTTGACTTTACTAGCTGACTTGCTTTCCTAACTTCCGTTTCTCTTTGTGTGCACTGATTCGTTTAAGCTGAACCGCCAATCAGAGGGATTTTTCTCACCGACGGGCTCCGCCACCGATTCAACATGAACTTCAGATACGGGCAGACTAGAGCTGACAGTGCGGGAACTAGGCCGATAGACGCTCAACGACGGCCCCTAACTGGCCGATGGCCGACTGTGGGCTTGGTGTGCCTTTAAGCCTCGAGTATGGGCTCCATTTTCAAAAACACAGCGGATAATACCCTATCATTTCCCATAATGCAACTCTATAGCATATTTTGTTAGACCCTGTGTACCTGATTACTTTGCCAGGGTTATTTTCTCATAAGAAAGCTCCCTTTAGAGCCACAGGAGACGTTATACAACTGTTTTCACTGGCTGAGTAGTACTCCACATGACAAGTAAATTGACTTTGATGTGTAAAATCTCTTTGATTCTCAAAGTCAGTATGGTTACCTTAAGTTGTTCCAGGACAGGTTTGACATCATGCATCCATTAGTGGAGGAGGTGCAGACTTACACTAATTGCGCAATTAAATTAACAAGTGTCTCTGCAGTGAAATCCCCAAAGGTGTTCTCTGCAAACAGGGAAAGTGATGTCAGGTCATCATCCAAGCCCTGTTATCAGTGATTTCATGTGGGCCACCTGTGTATTCTGGCAGCCGCGCCCCCAACCTCCACCTACACATGCACGCTTACACGCACGCACGCATCAAGGATAATGCCAGGCTTCACATCCAGGGCAGGGTAACTATCGGTTACCTTGCCAGCCAGCCCTGCCGAGCCCATAATGAGAGTCTGCATCTGCGGACGCAGTCGCTCTCTTCAGCGATCCAGATGGGAGTTCACAGTTTATCGCTGTGTCATCATCTATTACCCACTCATTATACACCAGCAAGCTATTTTCATGATGCATGTTTTCACTGTGCACCTGTGAAAGTACATCCACCCCCCCTACAAACATACAGGCACACTGCTGTTTTAAGACATGCAAATCCCTAAAAAAGCCCCAGAGCCAGATTTGATAAAGACTTTAATGGTGTCGGCTTTGGTGTAAGCATGTGTTTGCTCACTGGAAACATCTATTGAGTTACGTATAACTGAGTGGAATGTAATAAGTCACAGTCCTCAGCAGATAATGTCATATAGATGTAATGCCAGTTGATTTTACATGACAGAAGTTTATATTTTCAATCAATTTTTTACATCCAACTATATTTTACTCATTCAGCTCAGCAAAAGTAAAGATGTGACACAAATACACTGAACTACAGTATTTCACTAGCTGGGCCCTGACTAGCTGATGTACCTTTGTCAGGGAAAGTAAATCCGAGCAACTGTTACATAATTAAAGGAAACACTCTTTAAACTCGTTTTTCCACTGGCTGGTGTTTGAAATCATTCAGCTCCTGCTGGCACTCCAGGCCGATCATTTGCTTTATTACTTTCTGAGAAACAACCCACAATGGAACAGTGAAAATTAATTGCCAACAGTTCTTAACTGCAACTGTGATTGTCTGCTTGCTGGCTAAAAGATATTGTCATGAATGCAGGAGAGCAATGTGGAGGAAAGCTCAACGTCACACACATTGGTGATTTTGATGCGAGACAGAGCAGGTTGAAATGCAGACTGTGATGCCGGGCATCGACTGAAAGGTCCACTGTGTGTGAAATAAACGTCTTTTTTTAAGTTTGTAGGCACAACTTTGCAATTAAAGCATGTTTCCTTTTTTTCTTTAAAGTGAGACTATGTAACTTTTGAAAGAATGAATAACACAATCCTCCTCTTACACATGAAAAGTTAAATTCATAAGCAATAAAACCCACCACTGTTCAATTAGCAGGCTGTTCTCATACACCTTTTGTAGCTATGCCTACGAAAAATAATGCGCTGTAATTCATATTTCTCACGAAATTCTTACGTAATCCACGTAACTGTGAACCAGGAAGTATAAAGAGCGACAAATGCCGCATAGGGAGGAGGTCGGGGTGGACGAGTGGGTCAAAAAACACCTGACTTTCACCCAGGAGGTCCGGTGTTCGTACCCCGTGTGAAACCAGAAGTCAATGTTTTGTCACGTAACTTCCGTATGTAAGTAACGCCACTTCTCAGAGTTATTTTAACCCAATCCACGATCTTTTCCCAAACCTAACTAAGTAGTTTTGTTGCCTAAACCTAACCAAGTCAATCTTTTCCAAAACCTTCCTGTGAAGATGGAAGTTTATTTTGAAAAGACTAGAGCAGAAATTGACACGTGCAGGACATTCATAGGAAAACACACAAAAAAATCAGAAATAACTTTTCACAAGATATACAAACTGTTGTATGAGGACACTTTGCAATTCAACACTGTAGAGTTTCACTGCTACAGCCTTACTTGGTCTGGTATAACTAGTAGCTCATGGCGACTAATGTCAGCTAATGCAAGCAAACTTTAGATTAGCACTTTCTGCTACAGTGTAGTTGTCTCTTGCGGCCACTGTGGCCGCTGTTTAGAAAAAGTTACATAGGATAGCTTTAACTATTAGCTTTTGAGTAGCTAATACAAATAGCTAGTTGGTGTCTGAATATCTCAACATAAACTGTAAAATATTCAGTTATCCTTCACAACATACATACTTTTTCTTAATGCAACAGTAATGACAAAAATCTGTCTGTCCAAAATGTTATGTATTTTATATGGAGGCTCATAATGCAGCTTTAATGTGCAGGTAGAAACAGCAAGGATTCACTATTCACATAAACACTGAAGCTTGATAGGTTTTACAATTGATTTCACGAATGATAATAACAATACTCCATTTCTGTAATCCTCCTGTGAGGGAGCAAATACTTTCCGGTGTTCATTCCACTAATGTAACCACCAACTGAATACGTGTAACGTGATTCCTGTCATTTCCCTCGTTCCTGACATTCCTGCGTGATGTTTTTAACTTTGGAATTCACCTTGTCATCTGAGTTCAAGGTATCAAGCCAGAACTGACCAGCGCCCACACAACTTCCTTCATCAGGATATGGTGATTACATAAAGCTATTTCTGCTGTCAAAAAGTGGTTGTGTTTTATTTATTGTGATGCTTCTCTTCGACTTTACCCTCATCCTTTTCACTCAAGTAGTTTGTTTAATCTCCAAGATGATGCATCAAAAGACAGCCAAGGACAAACTAGTACAAACTGTGATGTGTTTTCAGTAGCAAAGACTCTGTCCATGACTGGAACGATTTGTACTGATCAAACGGGAAACACTTGACTTATCAGCAGTCACATGCCTTGAAGAGAATTTGATCCCAGGTCAGAAATACTCACTTAGTGTCTAGCTATTACATATTTCATGGTCGAGTGCAGACGTCACTGGAGAGCCTTCCACTGTGTGCAGGCTGTTTTTCATCCCAGTGTGTAATTGGTCCTCGTTCACTCCCATTACCAACTCCCCAAAGCAGGAAGGGTCAAAGGAAAAAGACTGAAGCGATCTGGAAAGATTGCTGACAGTTTTGCAGTCTTCTTATTTATTCAAGTCTATGAAGATGGGGCAAGAAATAAAAGGAGGCCCTGTCATAGCGCCTCACTTTCAACTGGTCCCTGCAGGTTTGGAGTTGTGATTGCGTGAACTAGACAGACGTTTAAAGTGCGGTTTTCGTTGCAGCGGGTTCTCCAGGGATAAAGCTCAGCTCTAAATCTCGTTTACGGCTTCGCTTCACTTTGAGAAAATCCGTTTCAGCCACCATGGCTCCAGGATTCCCCTTATAACCTTTTGAATTTCTCAACAGATGGAGCAGATAAGGCAGCTTGGACTCTCTCACTGATTATAATCTTTTTTCCTCTTCTTCTTCGTTGTGCTACCGATGGTGCATGTGATTCTTCCAGCCTTTCAGCTGGGTTTCCACCAAAAGTGGAACTGGTCGTAGCAGTAAACACTCTCGTCTATAGTACCGCTGCGCTACGTCTCTCAGCTCGCTCACACGATCTCTCTCTCTTTTTCTCTCTCTCTCTTTTTTTAAATGAGTCGGGAAGCCGACAGCAAAGCCTAACTTTACTTTTAATGTTATAAAACAAACAAAAATGCTCTCCCATCGTCCTAAAACGGTCCTAAATCGATACTAGAGTATTTCCTTGTTTCATGAATGAAGCGGTACAGTTGAAGCAATCAGTGACGGTCATCCCTGCACCGGAAAGTTCCAGTACTTTCAGAAAGTACTACCCCCTGATCTGGGTCTTTTTTGGGGGGGGTAAAAAGGCCCCAGAAAATGTCACCAGAACTTAATTTAGACTCTGGTCCCTGCAGTTGAAACACAACAAGTTTCTCAAAAGGTTCTTAGTTCTGGGGAAAGTTCCTGTAGTGGAAACAGGGCTTTTGTCATTTCCAACCATCGACTTGATCAGAATGAAGGTAAATACTTGCAAAAGTGCCATGAATGCTGAGGGGATTAGTTGCCGATGTAAGAGATCTGGCATTAAAGCCTGAGAATGCCTCAAAGTCATTTAGCCCTGTCAGTCATTTGGATATGCATGGAGGGATTGGGATAAACAGCTGCTGAAAGGCCTCAGTAGAGATCTGATCTCTGTGCTGTGTATTCATCTGTATGTCAGATAGCACCTTGTGCTGATTCTTGGCTGCAAATGTACGCTTCAAATCACACATCCTTAGACTTAGCCCTGTAGAAATAGAAGGTCAGCCAGGGTAAACACTGTAAGACAAAGCATTCCTACAGCGGGCTGGGCTCGTGCAATCAAGAAATGCAACGACCTTGACAAATCAGCCATTGATAACCAAGCAACGTATCCTCATACAGGGGTTCGTATGATATCTTACGAAGAGTTATTCCTCATTTTGTCGTGCATTTTCCTTCAAATGTCCAGCGTCAATTTCAGTCCTTTCAAAATAAATATCCGTCTTCACAGGAAAACTTTCTTAGGTATAGGCAGGAAAACCACTTAGTTAGGTTTAGGAAAGATCGTATTTAAGTTACGCCACAACGGACGTGGTTATGCAACATGACATTACATGACTACTTAGTTTAGGAAAGGATTGTGCTTTGGGTGAAATTAACATCGGAAGTGGTGCATCATAATTACAGAAGTTACGTGACAAATAAAGCAACATTGACTTCTGGATTCACAAGGGACACGAACACTCCTGGGCTGCTTATTGTTGACCCACACGCAGATGCTCTAAAAGACAGCTTTTGTTAAAAGTCATGATCTTGAGAGCAGTTGGGATCTCGCAACATCCTCAAGTCCCCCCCCGCTTTGTCTACACGTCACCTCTCGCCTGCCAAAGCGAAACAAAGCAGCACGAAAGCTCAATGCAGGCTCAGTGTGTTAGAAGCTCCACTACAGCTGGTTCTTAATTTGTGTGATGTGAACCACAACCTTTGGAGAAGAAGTGTGTGTTCAAAGCACATATGTTCAAACGTAGGCACTGACGTCCCTTCTGACATTATCACACACACAAACACACACACACACTGTAATACTGTATAATGCTTGTAGGCTGGCACAGTACCAGCATTAGCAATATATACACATGAGACATGTCTGAGCCTGGACTTAATTCACAGAACAAGGCTGACGTGAGGTGAGGAATCTCAGCTCAAGTTACCTGGGCACCAAAGTTATAGTCATACAGATATTGAGCTTTTGATAACATGAAACTTAGCGCAACACTGAATTTAGTTAAGTACCTAAGTTACGGGACAAACAAATCAGCGTTGGGCAAAAGTCGGATATTTTTAGACCCACCCATCCACCCCGACTTCCTCTCTATGTGATGGTTGCTGCTCTTTATATTTCCTGCTTCACGATTACGTGAATTACACATGGGACATAAACAAATTACTGTGCATTACTTTTCGTAGGTATAGCTACGAATGGTGTATGAGACCAGCCTGGAGAAACTACAAAAAGGTTTTTCACATATTGCATTGTTAAACTTGTTATTTCCATTTAGTCAGACTAGTACTATCCTGATTGATTTGTTATTGGCTAGATGTGTAGCTGCAGACAGTTAGAGAGGAGATAAGCAGGTCTTTGAAAGGAAAAGGAAATGTTTCACCAAAGTGATAAATCTAGCCTCGCTGGGTCAGCCAGTGGAAATAAGCTGCTAGGAGAGAATACTTTTAGACATTTAAGGCCTTTGGTGGAAATCGTTTTAATCATTAAGCAAACGTATCGTTCAGCTTTTAGCCCCTGGTGTGTGTTCTTGTGCATTTGCATAACACACCACTTTTCATACAAAGCCTATTATGGAGAGCCAACAGCATTAGACCAGAAACTGAAATAAAAGTTGTTTTTGGCAGGGTCGCAACTTAGTAAATGTTTGCCGGACGTCTGTTAGGATTTTCCACTTAACAACAAACACAGGCAGGAATGGAAACTTGATTTTTATATAAACATCTCTATTTAAGAACTGTACGTTACTAAAGGTTGAGAGTCATTTACAAGTTGTGCAATACGTCAAAGGAATAATACATCAATTATTAACATACAGTATATTTCCACCCAATCTTATTTATATAAAACACCCTGAGAGCATTTCATGTAACAAATCAAAAGTTTAAATAGCTGACTGAGCGGCATTATTTTGAGCTTTGTTTGAACTGTACTGTACCTGTGTGCTGTTGCCTTTACCAGGCCAACAATAGGTATATCGCTATCAATAATACAGTATTGCAGGGCAAACACTATTAACAAATACCTACATCAAGCTGCATGAGGAATCGCTGTTGCTATTAAACCGCTTTGAGTTCATGTAGGTTTCTCATATCTGTGGAGCCCAGCAGATGTTTTTTTCTCTGTCCATGAGTCTCAGACCACAGCTATATAAAGACAGTATAATTACTGGACTGGTCTGAGCGCAGCCAGCCATGCCCTTCTCTCTTCACACACACACACACACACACAAACAAACAAGCCACTCATATAGTTTAAGCACGAAGGCCTACATATGGTTCACAAAGTTCAATCAGGTTTGAGATCTTGGGAAACACGCAAACACGCTTTCTTGCTGAGAGTTAGATGAGAAGGTTGCAATGTCTGCACGGTAAATGTAGCTTAACGGACAGAATGGACACATGATGGGGGGGACATCTAGCTTGGCTTTGTTCAAAGTAATAAAAGGCTCTCTGTTTGCCAAAAGCCTATTTGTTTATTCTTTAATCAAAAATTAAACACAGCCAGGCTGACTGTTTCCCCGTTTCCAGCTTATGCTAAGCTAAACTAGCTTTATATTTACTATACAGACAAGAGAGTGGTATCAACCTTCTCATCTAACTGTAAGCAATACGAATAAGCATATTTACAAAAATGACAAACTATTCCTTTAAAATGTCTTTATCACATTTGTTGGATATTTACCGCTGTTTTTGTTTTCATTATTCTTGCTAATTTAGGAGATATTATAATGATTTCAGCGCACTGCACTACAGTCAGTATGTTTGTGCAGCGAGACTGAATGTTCTGATCTTGAACTATTCCAAGCTGCAGAGAAAACACACTGCTGTTTTAAGACGTTTACAGTCCATTACGAGGCCACTAGCTGCAGAGGGAAAAGAAAGTTTTTCCCACACTAGTGGTGTGCTGGGAAGGAGCTTTTTTTTTTATGTGTCACCTCAGCAGTTTTTGGTCGCCTCAAGGTGTTGTAAATTCATTCTCCCATTCTAAGGAGGATTACCGACCACACTTGACTTTGAAGCTCGAAGATTTCCAAAACACGGTTTGACTTCAAGGCTTCTGTGTGAGTTGAGGGGATTTTAATGAGGGGATTTTGACTCAAGTCGTAGATGGTCGGCTCCCGTAATCAGGCCATTTATCACACTTTTATACCTGGAGAGCTTTGCAGGCTCCTTCACTCTCACAGGACAGATACTGCACAGTGTACAGGGGGTGCTGTGTTTTATTCTGCCTCACATGCAGGAATCTGATGGACCCAAAGAGTCTAGTGGTGCACATGCTAATATAGGGTGACACAGTGGGTCAATGATTAGTGACCTTCTGCTCGATCCCAATTGTGTGTGCAGATTGCATATTTCGACACTCTTTCAGTTCATGCAAATCAAATGGAGACTTTAAGCTCACCATTAAGAGAGTGTGTAGGATTTGGTGACATCTAGTGGTGTGGTTGCAGATTGCAACCAACTGAGTACCCCTCCGCTCACTCCTTCCTTTCCAATACTGCGATAACATGAGAAGCCAAGTGCAAAACCGTGGTAACCCCGTTCGCCTCACTCAGAGGCCATCCTTACCATAATAACACTACTTTAGGAGCAACAGAAGTCAGACGGCGGCTTGCAGTACCACGGTTTTGCACGGTTTTGTGCTCACATTACCGCAGTTTCACACACGTGTCGGAGAACTACAGTGGCCTTCAGGTAACATAAAGACGCCAAAGTCTTTCGAGAGAGCCAGTGTTTGGTTTGTGCGTTCTGGGCTACTGTAGAAACATGGCGGAGCAACATGGAGGACTCCATGAAGATATGAAGGACTCATTCTAAACTAACGAAAACACAACAAAACTTTAGTACAATAGTTTCAGGTGATTGTACACTAATGAAAACATAGTTATGGATATTATATTCCATTTCTGCTAATAGATCCCCTGAAATGTTACACAATGTTCCTTTTATTTGAATGAATGAGTAACGGAAACCTGTCTACAGTGTTACCCGCTCTCCACCCAATGCATGCTGGAATATCCTCAAGGCCTGAAAAGGATGAAAGGAGAGAGTTGAGAGTTGAGAGTTAGATGAAGAGATCATTACCACTCTGACGTCTGTACACTACATATGAAGCTACAGCAGCAGCCAGTTAGCTTAGCTTAGCATAAAGAGTGTAAACAGGGGGAAACAGCTAGCCTCTGTCCAATATAAAGAATCCGACTACCAGCACCTCTAAATCTTACAAATTAACACATTAACCGAAATGTTAAAACAACAATATGCTGGAACTCTTTCTTGGCGCGGAGCAGTGCATTCCTTGAGTCTCCGCTGGTTGCCTGGCAACCTCACAGTGATGACAAGACTTCAGGAAACAGTTTGTGTACGGATTAAACAAACAACATGTACTGTGTTAATTACAGTAGTTAGCTTTAGGTGGATTTTGTTACCTTTCCACAGAGCAGGCTAGCGGTTCCACCCTGTTTCAAGTCAAGTCATTATGCTGAACTAAGATAATCTCCAGCTAGGTTTAGCTTCATATTTTGTGAATGAATGTTTTTCCTAAAATGTCAAACTATTCCTTTAAGACAATAGGCCTAAATGAGCTCTTTGTTTCTGCTCTCACTCCCTGACTGTTAAGCCTTTCCCTGCAACAACCTTCACCTTTCAACTTCGACTGAATCATTAAACACTCTGAATTCAAGTCAGCTGACAAACTGAGCCCTATATCCACTTCATGTGAGAACAAAGCAGTCGTCGCCTCAGATCTGGCTTTCATTATGACATACTTTTTTGCCAAATGCACCACAACAGACACATGAAGAGTTGGCACACACGCACATATGTAGCGCCGCTTTGATTGACGTCAACTAATGATGCATGTAGCCTACTGTAGGTCCATGTGACTAACTACCACTATCGTATCAGACCAGGAAATGAGGGTCAGATGCTGACGTGAGCGTGAATGATGGTTGAATGTGGTTTGAAACTTTTCTTTCCTGTCTGTCTGTTTTGTTTCAGTGGAGGATGGCAAGGCCAGTTTGTGACAGACAAGTAGAGAGAGGTTATCTGAGGATCACAGAGAGAAGGAAAGAGACACTGAGAAATCTTTCAAGATTTATAAAAAAAAAAGTTAATGAATGACAGTGTTTGTCTCAGAATGAGCTCACTGACCTTCAAACTGATTAAACTGGCTTGTTTTTAATATTTATGGAAAAGGGAATGACGCAGGGTTAAAGCTGCAGTTGGTAACTTTGAGCAAATATGATAAAAAAGTTACTACATCCGGGGTACAACATAACGGTCACTATATCCCGATTTTCCTCTGTGTCATCCTGTGCTCCTAATGGCATTTGCAAAGTTTTCACTGTGCCCAAACAAATGAAAACACCCCATCAGAGCCGGGGAGTCTAAAGCAGCTGTCAATCACTACTAACAAAACTAGCAAACTCCGATCAAACTGTCAATCTAGGCCCTCTGGACTGTAATGCCTATTTCTCGCCTCAAATGTTTTCAGAAACATCTTGTAGTGTAATGTTTAACTGTAAAATGACACAAACGGCCGGGTCACAAACGTTCTTATTTTACAGCTAAACAGTACACTAAAATATACGTCTGAAAACATTTGAGGCGAGAAATGAGCATTACAGCAACAAAATGATTCATATTTGATCAGCGCTGCCTGCCGTTTGATCAGAGTTTAGGAAGACCGCTCGGCTCTGATTGGTTGTTTTCTTTCAGGAGCGGTGAAAACTTGCAAATGCCATTAGGAGCACAAGGGGGACACAGAGGAACCTCGTGTTTTTTTACAGATTGCTGTCATGCTGACTGTTTTATAAAAAATAACTTCTTATTTTGTCAAAATGACCTACTGTAGCTTTAATGAAATCCTTAGACAACACATAGTAAGGATACATTTTGAAAACTAATGCTGTCTTAACTACAGTAAACATGGGGTTTGTATGACATTTCTACATTTAGTCCCAGAGGGTTCCTAGTTTGCATACATGGAAAATCATCAAAAAAAACACATTACAATAGGAACACTTACTTTTCAAGAATAATTTAAAGACCCAATATTACTAAGGAAACAAAAGAATCAAACATAGAGAAATTATATTAAATCTTAGATGACATGTGAAATGTGACAAATAAACCAATGAACTGAACTGAGGTGGATGGAAATGGACTGAAGGGGGAGAAAGAAAGAAAGAAAGAAAGAAAGAAAGCAATATAAAGTGACAGAGATGGAAAAGTAGAGATGGAGATAAATTGAGCGTGAGAGAAAGAGACAGAGAGAGTGGCCACATTGTGCTGTGGAGCCGGATCAGGTCGTCCCGCTCAGAGCGGAGAGATCAGCGCCGCTCAGATCAGCCCAGAGGCTGACAGCTCTCTGACAGGGATTTAGAGGACTGACTGTAAATAATAGGGGTTCAGACCTGGGGCACCTTGCTCCTTGACAAAGTGCTCATTTCTCATCTGTCTCTCTGTTGCTTACGGTGCCTATAATTCTCCCAGATTTAAGATTATTTTCAGTGATATTTTCCTCAGTGACATGAGAGGTCCAATATAACTGAAATAATAGATATTTTCCATACGGTTTGACAGCAGTGTAAAGTGGAATTAGCTTGGAAATCATCTGCGTCATCCCAAAGAGAAACATTCAAATTTCCTGGAAAATGAAAGGAAAGCAAAGTCGCAGACTTTGAGATAGATGACATCATTGATTCAAACTGAACATCTGGGGGCCAGACATGGACCCAGCCTTAAAATAGGTGGGCGACCTGCATGGTATATTTATTCGCTTTGTTTCAACAAATTTGTCTGCAGTTCAGATGATTCTTGGAACCGCTACAGCTGCTGAGTGGAAGTATGGCCTTAAAGTGTGTACAGATGAGCATCTGTTAAGTGAAACATCAGACATCACACTTTGGGGCTTGATTGGAGAGTAACAATCCTAAATCAACAATATGTAGATTGCAATTCAGTGCAATGAATTAATGAAGGTTGAAGAAAAGCTATGGCTCAGATTTTACAGTTCTTTCATGCATGGGGGCATCTAAACCAAATGTACAACATCTGCAGTCAACAATCAAGCCCACGCTGACAATGTTAGCGAAATGATGGTGTACAAGATATGTACAGAGGGTCTCCACTTTGAGGTTGAAAGTGAAGAGGGTGTGGATGAGTATGAGCATGGTGAAGAGCATAGTTGCTTTCTAACTTGCTAAAAAGACACTGTCCCAACAACACAGTCCAACGGCAGTTCGAGAAATAGTCACGAAATTTAATCTATTTGATTCATAGACACGAATTTACCTTTTTTTTCGTGACGCTCAGCACGACTTTCAACAACACGTGACGCAGGTGTCAATTTCCGCTCCAGTCTTTTCAAAATAAAACGACTTAGGTTTAGGAAAAGGTTGCGGTTTGGGTTCAAATAACACCGGAAGTGGCGTAACTTAAATACGTAAGTTACGTGGCAAATAAATCAACTTGTAGTTTCACACGGGACACACTGGGCAAAAGTCCTCTGTATTTGACCAACCCATCCACCCCTACCTCCTCACTATACTTCGAATTGATTTTGTGCTGACCATCACAAAAAAAATGTGAAATTCGTGTCTGTGTACACGAATCAATACATTAAATTTCGGGAATATTTCATGCTGTGCGCCTGGGCTGGAATAAAATGTAAAGAATAATCAGAAGGTCTCAACTTTAAGGTTGAAAATAAAGAACGGGTGGATGAGTACTTAATCATGGTGAATGGCATAGTTGCTTTCTAACTTGCTAAAAAAGGCACTGTCCCTTCTGTCCCCTGATCCAACCGACCCCGCTCTCCCCTATATACTGCACATTTAAAGGGACTGTTTGTAACTTCTTACACGTATAAATCTACCAGGTCGGTGTCCCATGCGCCGCTCGCGTGTGCGCATGTGAGCGCTCGCGTGTGGCTATGCTGTTCAGACCACTCCACGTTCTCGCTCCACCTCACGTTCATGTGCGCTCACTCCACACTGCAGAAGAGTTAGTTTAGTTCTGAGAATATCTAGTGAATGTATAGTGGATGTTTGTGCAGAAATAACTGCTGCAGCTCCTCCAGACCAACAGAGGTTTCCCGTGTCTTGTGAAGTGACGGGGCTCTGCAGCGAGAAACGTTATCGTCTCCGACCGGGTGCCGGTGTCTCCCCTGTTCCCTCCGGCTGTGGTCGGAGACAATAACGTTTCTCTCCGGGGCTGAAGCAGGAAAAGCCAACACTAGTATCAGCAGTGATTCATGGAGAGACCTCCGTCTGGTCAGCTAACATTACTGCCAAGCAGGTGAAATATAGAGTGAAATTGTGGATTTAGCTGACGTGTGTCGCCTCACTGTTTTCAGTGATGCTCTTCATGTCTATTTAGAGCGAGCACAAGCGCGAGCCCAACACTGACTTTTGTTGACTTAACGGCCACAGGTGTCCCTGTTAACAAGCATTTCTGAAAGTTACAAACAGTCCCTTTAAAGGTTAATGATTTTTGGGGTTTTTTATGTGTATTTTTGCACAGAATGAGGACTGTGGATTTTGCCACCCATCACTTATTGAAGTTATAGGGCCAGCATGGAGAGGCTAAATTAATATGCAACCATGCAATAACTTTTAATGTATACAGGCTGCATGTGAGTAACACATGTGTCAGAGAGGGATCTCTGAGAGAGTCTCTCTGAGTGTCTCTGGGTTTCCAGACCCGCCCTGTATAACCACCGGGGCTACCATGCAGTGCTGAGGAAGAGGAGGAGGAGGAGGAGGAGGAGGATCGGGTGAAAGTGGAGCTGAGGAGAAAGAAAGAGAGGGAACCGTCCTCCTGTCTGTCTTCAGTATGTGGAGCTCGTCCTCCTCTCAGACCTTACGTCAGCCTGGACAGTTTAACAGAGACACAGAGACAGACAGACAGAGAAGCACAGAGATGACAGCGACGGGACTTGGAGGAGGAGGATGTAGCAGCTCACCTGCGGACGTTTAGAAACAGGACTAGTTCTGGACTCGATGCATTTGCAGCTCCGCACCAGTGATGAGTTGGCTCCTGTTGTGGATTCTAACTGCAGCCGGGATTCAACAGGTGGGATGGAGGAGATACTATATACTGGAGATGTTTGTTTTTTTTAATGAGCAATCTGTAGCTCACTTTCACTTTTCATGCAGAGTTGTGAGGTTAACATTATTCTGAGAATATGCATCTCTATTGCCCATTTAGTAGATAGATAGATAGATAGATAGATAGATAGATAGTGACTTTATTGATCCCGTGGGAAATTCAAGTTTCCAGCATCACAGTTCCATAGTGCAAAAACATGTTAGTAAAAAGGCAGTAAAAAAGTTAGTAGTGCAAAGTTAAAAAAAAAATATATACCAGATATAAAAATACAAGGAGATGAGGAAAACTGTTAAAACTGAATATAGTGCAGGGTAACAACTGTGATACACGACTATTAAAAAAAAGTGAATATAGTGCAGAAGAGACTGTTAAAAGTGAGTATAGTGCATTATTATCTGTCCTGCAATGTCAGTGTTCCTATTTAGTCAACGTGAAAAGCTACTATAAACTTCCTATGGGGGTTTACAGTGTGTTTCTATTACTTCACAGTTGGGACTTCCGACCGGTTTTATTTTATTATAGAGTATTTCAATGGCTTATGGACTTTTGTGGTGGCCTACTCAGTGGTGAGTTTATAGTAACCACTTCATTCAAGGTAACAAATTATAATGTCATGACATCAGACATTAGTTGGCTGCAGATCTGTAGATGTGGCTCCAAAAGTCAGTGCACGTTTTCTGGACTTGTGATAGAGTATAATAAGCTTGACTGAGTTGACTGACTAACCTGAACCCCCATTAATCCCTGTGTGCATGTTTCTGAAGAGAAGTTTTGTCATCAATCATCGCTTTAACTTGAGAGTGTGTGTGAGATGCTGGCAGTTGCCACACTGCAGCTTCACTTCCCATCGTTTATGTTTTAGTGACACCTCGTGGTTATAAAGGAAACAGCTCTTTTAAACGGCTTCATTAAAGTTTTCTGGCATCCCTTATTTCCTACAGTCCCCTATTAAACTATCTAGTCTGTGGCTCAGCTTTTGGATATTTGGGTAAAATAAAAAAAAGTGATTTATTACAAAATACTTCTGCATACAAAATACTTACTGCAGTCTTCTCGGTTTGGACAGTTTTTAAGCCACTTAGCAACTGGAAAAGTAATTTATGTTTGTCAAAATAGACTGAAATGGTCTAAATGGTGATATTTTGTAAAAAAGAAAAAAAGAAAATCAAAATAATAATTAAAAAAAGAGGTCATACATTACTTCATATAGGATGTGGGATAATTTTAGCTGATAATGTAATGTATAATGCAATTTTTCACATTCTTCTTACTTTCATAATAATGCTGGGCAATATGACGATATATATTGTCAAAACGATATCAAAATGTCTATTGCATGTATTTTTTTATCATTTCAATCTATTTATTTTTTCTTTTGATTTGATTTCGGTTACGTTCATTTTGCACTTCTTCTTAAGTTCTTAAAATGAGAAATTTGTGAAGTATTTAATTCAAACAGGATCATACAAAAATAGGCTTTACCGTGTGGTTATATACAGTATATAGACAATCTATTTATTGAATTACCAGAAAACATGCAATATCCTGATTTTGGCCGTATCGCTGCAGCCCTATAGCATCTTTTAAACTTTTAAACCTGTTCAAAGTCATTTTTCCTCCTTTAAGTGTCACAAGCTTTTAGAGGGAAATTTAAGAAAACAGCACCCCAGTGACAGTTTGTCTATTTCCCTCTGGCCTTTTTGGAAAAAGTGTCCTTTTTCAATTGTTTTCCTACTTCCCTGAGGAAAGGTTTGTCCATGCCTGGTTCACAGGTCAGAGGTCATCTGATCTGACAGGAGGAAAAAGGTCATCTGTACTTAAAATTAAACACCATTATCATTACCTGGCCATCACCAAAATATGACAGCTATTTGAAGTCACACTGGAAAACATTCAAAGAGATGACGACAAAGAAGGACTGTGTCATAAATATCTATAAAATCGGAATATTTTGAGATCACCAAATTATTGGAGCGTCTCTCTCTGCTCAAGTTCTTTCTTAAATATCTGTTTCTCTAATTCATTTAGTGTTCTATTATTCCACCCTTTCCCGACAGCGATTAAATACTTTTTAAATAAAATCTTGCTGAATTTAGTCAGCAAAGATAAATGATTTCAGGCTGATGATTGCATTAGGCTTGCCCCATGTTTTCATAATTAACTTATGAAACTCCCACCTCTCTGCTCTCCTGTCTTTGTTAGGGTGATGGACAGCTTTGGAGCCGTGTTTGTTTTTTCCCCCCTTCTCTGTAAATTAGACCGATAACTGCAGGCTAAATTAACTCCTCTGAGGAATGGTTCAGTGGCACGGCCACCATTAAAACTCATTTATCTGCATTAGCGTTATTAATATGACCATAACTCATGAAATGCAGAGAAAAAAGCTCAGGGATATGACATGAGGTAAAATGATTAAGCATGTTTCCTTACAATTAATTGCAGATTAAGTGTGTGCATGTGGATCAAAAGCTCCTTACTAGACTGCAGCGCTCTGAGCATGGATGATATTATGATTTATGAGTATACAGACAATATAGGACACCGATGTTTGCCTCCCTGTCTAGACCAGTCGATTATGATGTCTGCTACTGCTCCAATGTGTCTTAATCATTACGATTGTGATTTTATTATTATTTCATGTGAGTTTAGTGAAAATGAACATACTCCAAGTTCTAAGAAGAAAGTCTCTCTTACTGAACGATGACCCAGAGACCATCTTCTGGCTTTTTTCCCGAGCACACTGTGTTCTCAAAAACGAGCAGAATTGAAATTTGGCCTCTAAAAAGTGACATCTGTTGTCAGAAAAACACAAATAAAAGACAAGCCTCCTCTGCTGCGACTCATGCATCCACTGTCCAACACTAACCTCCACTCAAGTGCTAGGCTGTTAATGTGGCTCATGTGGCCAGTTTCAGTGAGAACATCTGCTTTTAAGAGCCGCAGAGCTGTTTACTGGGTGATCTTGGCTTCACAGAACTGCTCGTAAGAGCCAAAAGTTAAGTTGTTTAAGACGTTTTCATGTCACTGTTCAGCAGAGTTGCAGATTTGAAATATGATTATGGAATTCTTTCAGAGTGTTAAGTAGGCCCATACACGGCTAGGCTGTGTCATTGCTTTAATACGATTATCTCCGCTGGGTGTTTATTTTATTTTATTCATTTTTATAGGCTTAGTTGATTTATTACGCAGCATGAGCAGACGTCAGCAGGCTGCCGTGTGTTTCACCATGTAGGCAGTGAGGTGTTTGAGACCAAAGAGGGCAGGATATGAAAGAATTCAGGATTAAGTATATTAAGAATATTGCATCGCCACATGGAGTCAAATACCTTTCATGTAATAAAACATGGCATTTTGATTTTGCTACTGAAAGTCTATGACTTTATGTGACTTTATGTGTTATAGGTTTGAAGGTTCATTCATGATGGTACATAGAATAATTGATTGCATATTGAGAAGGCAATTGGTCATAATGTCAACAAAAACATATTTTAGTGAAATTGGCTGGTTAAACTGGATTTGATTTTTGGCTGTACTGGACAGCTAAGTGAGTGACTGAGTGATGGCCATTGCTATTTCAAAACAAAAAGTCGGGAACAGTCCTTTCACGTTTTCAGTTCCACTCACTGGGGCGAGTGCTCCTCCATTGGTACATTTCCACCAGATCCGGTGACGGAGGGCGTCTCAACGCTTTCCATTAATTTCCTGTGGAAAGCAGGAGAAGCAGTCGCCCAGTGCATGGTGGGAGTGTTGCGGTGAGTTGGAGAGGGTCTGTATATTTGCATAAAGTTGAAAAATCTCAACTTTATGCAAATGAGCCCGTCCAGCGCGACGCGTCCGGCTCACGAAACTTTTACCAAACTGTGAAACTAGACGACTTAGTTCCAAAATGAAACGAAATTCAGCAGTGGCATCGCCTATATCTTGCTTAAAATGTTTCAGAAGTTGATTAATGTGGATTGTTTAGACGGAATAACAGAAAGTTTGCTATTTGAAACAGTAAGCAGAAAACCAGGGACCAATCAGGTGCAGTCCATGATAGGATACGTTACTGCTTGAATGGCCAGTTGAGTGGAGCAGCGTGTCCTTTAGTGTCCTCGCCGGACCTACTGCTGCATTTAACATTATAGACATGACCACTGACAATTTGTGTAACAACTCAGCCACAAATTCACAGACTGACCATACACGGTCCAGACATATACTCAGAGTCTTGTTTTATTTTAGGCTTAACTTGCCCTCTTTCCTCTCTCCAGGCCTACTCCCAGAATTCCACTGCCATGCCGCCCGCCACAGCTGTCACATCCCCGGCCGTGGACCTGTACAACCGCACGCAGTACTGCAAGTGGCCCTGCGAGTGCCCCAAGGTCAACCCCACCTGTCCACCGGGGGTGAGCCTCCTCATGGACGGCTGTGACTGCTGCAAGACCTGCGCCCGGCAGGTGGGCGAGGTGTGCAACGAGGCCGACACATGCGACTACCACAAGGGACTGTACTGTGACTACAGCTCGGACAAGCCGAGGTACGAAAAAGGATTGTGTGCATGTAAGTGTCACTCACCGAAACCGACAAAACAAACAGATTTTACACAGCGGGTTGTAGTTTATGTTCTGATGTATTTTAGGTTTACTGTCCACACCGCAGCACAGACTGCAAGTGACCAGATTGTAGGCTAGGTGTTTGCTGCCATATCAACACGGGTTGTCATAGCAACAACACAGGTGTTACTTGACCAGAATACTGATGCAGTTGTCTGCTTGGTACAAGAGGCAGCAGCATGCAAGCTCTGATTTCAGTTTGTTATTTCAGTAGTTTGTAGTTGCATGACGCATTTTGACAGCATATATTTATGTGCAGAGCTCTGTTTGCTGCCATCACTGTGATATCCTGCTGAATTAAACACAGACACAATGAAAGGAGGGTGATAACGAGGGACAGGAAATAATAAGTGAATACTGGAAACAAGGAAAACATAACCTTAGAGGAGAGCGGGACATGACAGAAATAGAGAATGTTGGCTTGTACATTATAATGTTGTCACTAGCGAAATGTATTTTATATTTTATCGTTTTATCATTAACATCATTGCTATTGTGTGATATCAGCCTGCAACAGAAAGCGTCAAACCAGAAAGTAATTTATCCTACACGCAGTGGTGAACTTAGAATGTTTACTTAAGTAAAAGTACTAATATCACATTGTAAGAATACTCCGTCCTGTACTGTCCTGCATTCAAAATGTTACTTAAGTAAAAGTACTAGCACTGAATATACTTAAAATACCAAAAGTCGAAGTACTCATTATGCTGTCCCATTTATATTATTGGTTTATAATTATTAACGCTCTATAATAATAAATCATAATTTATTAGTTGATCACTGTTGAATATTAGTTATATTTTGTATTAATCTGAATCTGTAAAAAGTAATTAGTAACTAAAGCTGTCACATAAATGTAGTGGAATAAAAAGTACAGTAATTATCTCTGAAATGCAATGGGGTAGAAATATAAAGTAGCATAAAATGGAAATACTCAAGTAAAGTGCAAGTACCTCAAAATTGTACTTAAATACAGTACTTGAGTAAATGTTCTTTCTTACATTCCACTACTGCCTACATGTTGCACACAGAAGTGTGAAAAGTGTTTGCAATGTTTGCTTTATTGCATGTCTCATGTGTCATGTCTGTATAATACTTGACTGCTTGTCGTCCCTCTCTGCCAGATATGGTGGGAACGGGCTGCGAGCACGACGGCGTGATCTACCGTAACGGGCAGAGCTTCAAACCCAGCTGTAAATACCAGTGTGTGTGTGTGAACGGCGCCATCGGCTGTGTGGCACTCTGCACAGAGTCCCAGCCACCACGGGTGTGGTGCCAAACGCCACGCCGGGTCAAAGTCAAGGGACAATGCTGTGAGCAATGGATCTGTGATGAACCCAAAAGAGGGCGCAAGACAACGGCGCGACATGCAGTAGAGGGTAGGACGCCTTGAATATATATATATATACACACTAGGAGGGGTAGTGTTCTGTTGCTAGGTGAAGTTGAGCTCTATCTTGCAAACTCTCCAACTCCCAATAGCTCTGCCGAATCCCCTAATTTCCTTCCAGCCCACTGAAATGCATCACAGTTCACAGCTGAGTCTGAAAACATCAAGGGAAAAAGCTAAATCAAAGGGAATGCTTCAACTATTGTGAGAGAGCACAACAACTTAATGCTATGGAATCAAAGAAAGCATTGTCATTGCTTTATAAGCATGGTTATGCAACTAATTCTTAGGTTCAAGAGGCTTTTTAAAGGGCGGTGTGATCTGAAGGATATCATTGTAGATGCAGTTCTCTGAATGACTTCATATGTACAGCAGTTCAATGCATTGTACATGTAAAAGGAAAAAAAAGGTTGCAAGAGGCCAAGGATTGCTAAGTATTTTAAAAAAATCCCCTGTGGTCAAGTACATATTTTGTAGAAGAAAGAATTTATTTCAATAGTGGATGGATACAATTGGATCTGATACACAGCAGCAGCTGTGTTTGGAATTGGCAGTGCAAACATCTGTAGTTATGTGAGTCCAGGAGGATCATGAAGTCTGGGTGTGTGTGTGTGTGTGCAGGGACAGACCGATCCTTTCCTGTGGAAGTCCTCACATTGTTTTTGGGTCGCGTCCAGTCATTTATTGCAGCAGTGCTGCGGAGGGATCAATGTGGACGGAGAACTCTTTGTGTTGCATAAGGACTCAAATCTGATCCAGATTACGAGGGAAACACAATTTAAAGATTTAGATTAAAAACAGAGACACCAGAAGGTTTCTGTGCTTCTCTTGGTAAGATATTATAAATGTAGGAACTGTCCTCAACTGGCCCTCAAACTACCCCTCTGTGTCATCAGCAGGTTTCTCAAAACCTTTTAAACAGCTTTCAGGGCTTTTGACTTTCTTTGCTGTTAGTTTAAGGTCTTATTATAACATTTTTATGTAGATGAATATTTAAATCTCTGTGTTGTTATCTTTATCCTTCAACATTATTTTATACATTGGTCCTTTATGAAGTGTAGCAGCCAGTTGTAGACATGATCTGTTTACCTCAGGTCTCTATGCTGATCCAGCTGCCCCGGCTGAGACCAGGAGCTGGCACAAGAACTGCATTACCCAGACTACCTCATGGAGCCCCTGCTCAAGGAGCTGTGGCCGCGGCCTGTCCCTGAGGATCTCCAACGCCAACGACGAGTGCGAGATGGTCAAAGAGTCTCGCCTCTGCACCCTGCGGCCCTGCGAGGTCGACATCACCAAACACATCAAGGTAGCAGTTGTGTGTAGTCTAACAATGATTTGCATGATAAAAACTGGATGTTAAAAAAAGTTCCCAGACGTTTACACCCTTTCTACTCTCTTCCTCCAACAGCCAGGGAAGAAATGTCTGAACATCTACAGGGAAGAGCTGTCCTCCAACCTCACCATCTCCGGCTGCACCAGCAGGAAGCAGTACAGGCCCAAATACTGCGGCGTCTGCACAGACGAGCGCTGCTGCATCCCCTACAAGTCCAAAACAATCGACGTGGAGTTCGAGTGTCCCAACGGGACGGGGTTCACCTGGAAGATGCTGTGGGTCCAGGCCTGCTTCTGCAACCTCAGCTGCAAAAACCCCAACGACATCTTCGCCGACCTGGAGAGTTACTACGGTCACTCAGAGATCATGAACTAGCAGGAGGTGGTCACGGGATGAACTTGACTTTTTTCTGGCTTCTTTTTTCTCACGCAGTGTTTTGTATTTGTGACGATTATGTACAAGGGATTTTCTTACGGCCTTTTTTTTCCTATTGGAAAAATCTGTAAATATGAAATATATGTGTAAAGCATGACGTGCTTTTGAAGAATATTTGAGGCACAGCTTTGCAAATGAAAAAAAAAAATATTCAGCCAGTGTGTGAAATATTGAAGGCTTAATTTATTCATGTTGCTTTTTGCATATGTAATAACATATGTAATTTTTCTGAGGTGCTTTCAAGAGCAGTCAACATTGTCTGTCTTTAAACTCACTTATATAAGGTTTTATTGTACATATTCTCCTTTATATATTTCATGAAATTTACTTTATAATAAATATTAAAGAGGCAGAAATGGAGGAAGCCTTATTTTAGGACCACATGTCCAAATATGCAATAATGACAGGATCAGGGAAGATCAGTTACAAGTTTTTTTTATTGTCATTTTTTTAATAAATACAAACTGTTATGTCATTTTAATGCTTTTCTACAGCATTAGACGGTTGTGCGTCGCATCTTTACAAAGCTGTGTATGTGTTCTACAAAGCAAAAAGTGTTGCCGTAGTGCAAAAGTAAAATACGAGAGTAGAAAGTGTCAGGTAAGTTCTATGGCTATCCTCATGTTAACATGTGGACCTATCACACCCATCACTCACCCAAAAATCCACAACCACATAGGAGCATCATGTCTAAAAAAAAAAAAAAAGAAAAAAGAACAATTCCATGGCACATCTTTGTTCCATTGTGCTTGATTGCATAGAAATAATTGTAAAAAAAGAAAAAAATACTTCATGTCTGAAGCCATGATCCATTAATAAAGCATACATTGTAAAAGCTTTTGAATGTTGTGTTTCAGAGTGTTTGTGATTTTAGACAAAATCATATGAAATGTACTAAAAAAAATGATTATTTGATTCCTGAAATTTTTTTTTTAAGTTTACCAATGTGAAAAAAACTCCAGGTTAATGGATACTTGCATGGTGAAACAATAATTGCTGTATATACATGATATACTTGAAGTCTGTCCCTTAATTTTCAAAGTTACAACGTTTATTCATCCAAGTGCCTCCCCATTCTCTCTCCACATGTGTCTACAAAATGTGCTCCTACGTACAAACGACAACACCTCAGACATGGAAAATAAAGAGTAAATGATCAAACAATTACAGTGAGAACAGAAAAAAAACTGTCATTTACAGTCAGGTATATTTGAGAAAGCTGTGTCAATATGGTAAAAATGGATAAAAACGGGACGAGGGAACACAGAAATGGAAATTAAAATGTTGTTTTATATGTAAGAGATTATGAGAGATACATGTACAAGCTGGTGTACTGGCAGCCACAGCTTTCTCCGACATTCTCTGCTTCGGTGTCCCCAGATGCTGCGTTGCCCCTAACGACACACTCACCTGACCATGGAGCTCAGGAGCGTTTTCTGTTCAGGTATGTTCAACAGAATGACAAAACAGGCATACAGTCGACCCTGACCTCCCACTCAAAAGACATCTTAATTTCTAATTGGGGCATCTCAGCTGCACGGTCTGCAGGCGAGAGTCCATTGTGCGTTTTTTTTTACAATACCAAGTATGCTATCTCAGTGTCCCTCTCCACATCGGTGTGTGTGTGCGTAGGAATGTGTGTGTGTCAGTTAGAGGCAGCGCAGCACAGACCGAAGGGACCTTGAGAGGGTTTCGGGTGTCCGGAGAGTGAAGGTTTTCACTTTAGCAGGACACTTCGGTGGACTTGGGCGGGGCTTGGTCCACATTGCTGTTGGCCGTGCCGTCCATGGAGCCACTCGTGTGGGAGCGGCCGCGCTGGTTGTCGGCCGTGTGGCTGCGGCTGCGGTTGCCCTCCGTGGTGTGGGAGCGGGAGCGGCTGCCCTCGAAGGAGGTGACGCTGGAGCCGGAAGCGGTGCGGGAGCGGACCAAGCGGGTCATGCTGGCGGCAGGCACTGGGGAGAAAGGAGGAGGAGGAGGATTTAGTAAATGTGTTGACTGAAGATTGTTCTAGTGTTACTGTGAAGAAAGACTGTAGACTGTATATAAAGATGGACGACATGACAGCTCCCCTAAAATGAAGCCAAAACATCTTGATCGCCCCCTGGTGGCTGGCTGCAGTATAGGTCATGAGTCCCGTCCCCTCCATGTTAGCGGATGGGACAAACTAGAAGTCAAAGTACACGGCAAATAGAGTTTTCCTCAATATGGTTACTGTCGTTTTAGGTAGTTCGTATCACGCTGATGTAAATTCAAGTGTTCATTTTTCTGATAAGTTTGGTTTTAATTATTTAATTGATGCTATAAAAAGGGGGAGAAACATCATGTGTGATATTTCACTTCTGTACAGTGGAAGAAAGTGGAGACGCGCCGTCCATCTATATACATGGAAGAAACTTAATACATTTACTCAAGTAAATCTCTAAAGGTACTTGCACTTAAATTGAGTATTTAAATTTCATGCTTTGAAGCTTCAGCAGGGAGAAGTTTTTGGCATCATTGGGCAAAAATTCCATAATAAACTTTCAGCATATTGTAATGCAAATGTTCTATTTGATCAGCGCTGCCTAGTTTGACCGTTAGATCAGAGTTCGCAAGTGATTGACAGCTGCTCAGAGACGGCAGGCTCCAGATCAGCTCTGATTGGTTGTTTTCCTCCGATCTGTGAAATCTTGCAGATGCCATTAGGAGCACCGGAGGACACAGAGGCACATAATTTTTTTCAGATTACCTGTCTCATGCACTACTGTCAGAATGTAGTGACTGTTTTATAAAAATAACTTTTTTAAATGAATAGTGGGCATTTTAACTGTCATAATTTAAGTAAACTTTACTGATAATATCAATGTGATTTTTCTTAAATTATGTTTTGAATGCAAGATCTTTACTCGAGCAGTGATACTTTTAGTCTGACTACTTCTTCCACTGTTGTTCTCTGCACATTTTGCAGTACAACAAACATCTGGAGTTGACCTCCTGGTGGAGTTCAAGTCACACCGTGAGTACATGGGTCATTCATTAACCAACACAGGGGTGAAGAGGAGAATGTGGGTGAACTCTGCAAACACTCAGGGCACCAGAACAAAAGTGCAACATTTAAAAATAGTTTACAAAGATTGTGTAAATCTAAGTGCATGTCACCAAAGTAAAACCACTGCATGTCTTGAATACTTACTGTATCCCATGCCCTGAATGAAGTACTTGAAAGCTTCTGTGAGTTTGGCAGGCTGCAGGGAGAGGAAAACAACACAAGTAGGGAGATAATTAGTCCTCTTGTCATTAATTATCACACTTGTTTACATAATATTGACAGACTCAATCTCTCATCCAGTTTACTGCTCAGGGTCTGAGATATGACAGCTGGTGTGAGCAGGTGGAGGATTACAACCTGACTACTGTGGTTCATATCTGCCACTTGCTAATGCTCTTAAGTGCAACCTTCTTATGCCATGCACCCGTCCACCTGCGCCGATTATCCAGCCTGCTCTACAACACGCTCTGTTTCTGTCACACAAACACGGACATACACACCTGGTCGACCTGGGGCATGCCTCCGCAGTCAGACATCTGGAGCGAGCAGGGAAAACACAAAAAGAGGCCATTAGCATTGAGCATGTTGTACATTCGCACAGTGCTGGACACACGCCATTACCCCCCATTACACTCGACACGTCCCATTTGACACCTTGTCCCTGCTACCTCCGATTAGTGTTGCTCTACACCCTGAACAGTTAACCCCAATAAATGACACCCATTTTAGCTCCAACAGCCATTTGGTGTCAGTTGTGGATCATAAAAGGTTGCCACGGGCCAACACAAGTAGGTCAGTCGCAGCAGATTGCGTCCTCAGAGGCGATATGCATACGCACGTCGCCTCCGAGGACGCATTCAGCTCTCCTACCCCTGGTTAATAAGTCACCAGGTAAATGCTGAGCCACTGGAAATCTTATCAGCCGATGCGTTTCCATCAAGGCTATTATAATCTGAATGAGGATATGGGGCAGGAGGTGGAGGAGGGAGGGAAATGGGCCTGCTTACCTTAAGCAGGGTAGTCTTTGTTGGGTCCAGCTTGGTGTTGCACTCAACCTGCAGGTACAAATAAAACACATTTAATCAGTAAAGTATGTTAAATGTATATATTGCTATGGCTAAAATAATGTAAAATGTTACATAATGTTGAACTTGAAAGTAATGTATCACCTATAATCGCTGGCTGTGGCTCATAAATGCTGAGAAATCTAATGCTTTTTGGGGGATTTGGAGCACCTCGTCGAGCTAAAAGCAGTAACAGTCTTTTACCTTTTACAGATTAAATCTACTCCGCATCACTTGCTTTCTGTTCCCAACTTTGTTCTTGCCTAAATCATGTTAAACTGTTGTCCTTAAGCTTTTAAATCTTGCATATATCTTGGGCTTAACCCATTTGTGTCCAAAGACTATATTTAGTATGATAAGGAAAAATGCCACAATGTTTGTTCCGATTGGTCAAAAGTCTTAAAATTTGGCACGGACATACTTTGGTCAAGTATCTAACAGTTCAACTTGTTATGAGTTCATAGATACCAAATACTTGATTGTGCTCCTTGTAGTTTCTGAAATACATCCATTTTCTTATGATACTATATCAAGTATTTGGGCACATGGGACTGACTACTGTTTTTTTCTGTCTATTGCAAAAATGGTAGTGAAATGTGCTAAAATACTAGATATAGTATGATAAGAAAAATGTTCAGTTGCGGGCACAAATGGGACAAGCGACTGAAGTGAATAGAAAACACGTCCTGGCAGCACAAGTTTGCTGGGTTAACGGTGGTGGGAAGTCTATCTAATCATTAGCATTTGAGCCTCGTTTTTAACTGGCTGTGTGAACGACAGAGATTGTTCCTGAACTCACCACGGCCTCCACAGCAGGAGAGCTGTCGCCAACCACCAGCAGTGAATGGCACCTGGATAAAAGGAGACACATACAATGGCAAATCAGCATTGGTGAAATAGTATATTTAATATAATGATTTAAATCAAATATGCAGCAGGTGATGTTGTTGATTGTTGCTCGATGACAACTCACTTGAGGGTTCTGACGTTGCTTCCAGGGATCGGCCTCTCAATCTCCAGATCCCTCCGACTGCAGAGACAAGAAGTGCGTTATAGATAATCTTCATATTGTTGTCAATTGAAAGTTAAGTTGGGTTGCACTTAACTTAGTGTGTTTCTAGCCGACCGATTTGTATGTGTTTTCTTTACCTTTCGTAGGCCTTGACAAAGAGATGCAGGTTAAACTGGTTCATGTCGTTTAAGATGTGGTGGCGGTATGTTCCGATCAGGTCCTGGTTGTGGTGGATCTCCTCCTGTGGAGAGCAAACACAAAATCTGTGTTAACTCACTGAGACCTAAAGACCTAGAAAAGCTACTTAACCACATACTGCCCTGTAACAAAAAAAAAGATAATTTGAATCTGTACCTTTCCAAAGAGGTGGCCGATGATCATGTCGGGCATGGCGTGGGTCCAGCCGCTGATCTGAAATTAGACATAAAAGCTTCATTTAGCTTTAATGCAGCATTAGTGTGTTTTTGTTGGCTCTGCCAGTCCAACATTCTCAGTTTCCAGTTAGCTTCTGGCGGTATGGAGGACAGAGCATGCCAAAATCAAAAATAAATGACTAAATAAATATGTCATTAAATTAAGAAGAAATAATATTTAAAATAAATTTAGGCCTTAATTAATTGTTGAAATGTGACAAACTGATGTTTTTCTAATTTTCTTCTTTATTTATTTATCATTAACTTTTAAAATTATTTTTGTATTTATTTTAAATCCGTTTAATCATTATTAAATTGTACGTATTTATTTATTGCCTGCATGATTTTCCCTTTGCATTTCCCCCCCGTTTATTTCCCCAAACTTATTTCTGTACTCTTCTTTTTACATTTCTCCTTTCATGAGGAAATGAGGGTGTGCTCATTCAACAGGTGTCATGGGGATAGAGTGCATAGATTGACTATATGCTGGCCAGCTAGCTGCTTATCAACTCAAGTCTTCAGTCTTTTTGGCAGTTTCTGTCCTCAATACTGATGATGTTCAGGCAATCATTTAAAAAGGTTCGTTATGTGTGTATGTTTGAGCTATTAATGTGTGTGTGTTACCTTGTGTGCAGCCCAGTCCATCCATCCCTCAGCACATGGGTTGATGTTGATGGCCAGCAGCCCCTCCACCATGTTCGGGTAGTCCAGCTAAAACACACACACACACACACAACTTGAAATGAGTGATTTATTACTGTAACACACAATGCTGCATTGAGCCAAATATATGTGCAAAAACTGTGTTTCATGTCTCTTCAGGCTAACAGTGTTATGTGTTGGATTAGTCGTAGTTATTTTCATGGGTTTAGACAGCTCTTGGGTTGTTTAGGTTATTATAAGGATTAAATCTTTTATCTTTTGTTATATATTCTGCAGGCTTTCCTGGTTAAATATATTTTAAATAAAAAAAATATATATATATTGTGCAATGATGCACACTTGATTTAGTTACAGAGAAGACTACAGCAAGGTGGTTAAAAGTTGTATCTCTCTGTCCGCCTTGTGTCAACAGAGTGAGACTTCCTACTGGGCACAGTGTTAGCGTTGAGCTGATCTGGAACATTCCTGAGGCTTTCATGGCTCAGCAGGCTCAAGCAATAAGCAGCGTTATATTGCCAAAGTCAGCAAAAAGAAGAAACACATTAGCTGGCTCTGTTAATCCTAAAATGATTAAAACTCTAATAATGATTAAGCCTGATTGAGAGGGGATGGGGCCAAACTTACAGCGAATCTGGTCAGAACGTAGGCCCCGGCTCCGCTGCCCATACCGACAACACTCTTCAGCCTGCGGTCAGACATACGGGGATACTGTTAGAACAACACGTTAGAAGATATCTTAAATAAAAGTGTGAAGAGTGAGTGTGAAAACTGCAGCTCAATTTACCCAAAGTGCTTCAACACCAGTGGGAGGGTCTCAGAGAGCTGGTCCATGGAAGGGTACTCATATCTGGAAAACAAAGAGCATATTGTTACATATTAATAGTTAACATTTTAATAATATCCGCTATCTAATCATTGATCTATATTGCTCCGTATTGCTGATATCAGCCATCTGTTTTCATATCATGGTCAGCTCAGGTAACATGAAGCAAAGTCCCACCACCATCAAAGCAGAGATTACGCTGAACGAGATAAACACCAGTCCCCGCAACACACCTGTCAAATTAGGTCGCCTTAAGTACATCCGTAGTTATCTACCTGTCGAGTCAAAGGTCACAGACTGCTTGACATACATTAAGTGCTTGTGTGTGTGCGTGTGCGTGTGTGTGTCTGGCTCACCCAGTGGAAAAGGTGTTAGCTCCCTCATGCTGCCCGGGGGCGTCAACATGAACCACGGCAAAGTGCTGCATGATCTCCGACATGTCCTCGTGGTTGAAGAGCGTGTCCCAGCAGGTTTTGTCTGGAAAAAAGTCAGAGGGAAAAAAAAAAGGAGGTGGATGAGCGATACTTGGCTGATAAGTAGAAATGACCTCCAGTAACCAGAGAATAAGTGCAAGACTTGTTTGTTTTTGTACAACATGCAGGTGCCTCATCGTCTTACAATATTTGACAATATGTCAGTAAGAGTTTAGATACTGTAAAGTTAGCTTGGTGAACCTAATCTGGTCCCACGTGGTGCGGTAATTCAAAACACCCCCAGGCTTTAGGCACAACAACAGATGTTTCACATAGATTGAGCGGAATAAAGAGCCAGGCTTACGGTTCAGTCCAATGTCATGGAAGGTGAGGATGACTGGTCTGTCACCCTTGGGAACCCCCTTCATCGTACAGTGGATTCTTCCATAAGGAGTCTCCACATCGTGCTCCTATACAAGCAAAAAAAATGACCAAACTTAGCATAAAAAATGTGGAAAACAAACAATTTAACAACATTCGAAGTAAACATATCAAATAATTCAGATTTAAGCTAAAAAAAAATGAGAAAAATGTTGCACTTCAACATTATATCCACCAACTACTCCACTACAATTTGCAATTAAAATGCATCTGTTAAACACAAAGTGCATGAAATGACCGAATTAGCCACAAAGAATCTTCATGTTAAATTATTCATTCACAAAAGGCCTCATTTAGTTGTATGAATTTTCTTAATGGCATCAATTTTTCACAATATCCATCCATCCATCATCTGTAACCGCTTATCCTGTTCAGGGTCAACAATTGACCTAACCTGCATATCTTGGGACTTTGGGAGGAAACCAGAGTAATTTTAATATTTTTTTATTTAGTCATTTTTAATTACTGCAAAACTGCCAAACCATTTAAAAGATTATCCACTTATTAAAATCCAATCCATTCCTTAATAAGCCACAAATCACAAACATAAAACTTTAACTCTATTCAGCGCTGCCACCTGTTCTACAACTCCAGCACGGGAGCATAATCCCATAATTCACTGGAAACTGCTCAAACATTTCAATAAAGCCTTTACTCACGCTGACTTCAATCTCAGCAACCATCATTTCCACATCAGAATCCTCCAGAACCATGTTTGCAGGAGACTAGTTCAAAAGCTTTTTTTAAAAAAAGTGTAGTGGCAGTGGCTCCCTGAGCTATAGATCCAAACGTTGGTATTAAGCCTCTGAAGTTGTTTAGCGCTGCTCTGAGAGCTGCGTTTTATACCCCTGCTGCTTACCAGTCGACCTAAGCTCCTGACCTCCCATGGTGCCTTGCAGGCTGGTCAAAACAAGCTAACTCTAGATGGAGAGATCCCTAAATTGGATCAACCAATGTCAGACAAAGGGGCATTGGCTACGGTGTTGACATGATGAGTACGTATGAGTGTGCGTGATTAGTGCTGAATGAATGAGGGAGGGGAAGACATTCAGGAAAGTGAGGAACCTTTAACTTAATCCTAAAATTTTACACAGTCTTTGTTTAGCTATTTCAAGCCTTTTCTGCTAAAAATGACAGTCATAAACATTTTCTAAAAATACTCCATAAACAGTCTGATTTAATCGGCTTATATAACCAGGACCAATACCGACAGAATACTATGTATTTCAAAATAAAAGCTTAAAATCTAAATGCTGTTAATTCTCAAGATTTGCGTGTATTGTGCGACTTCCTGTCTCAAAGATATTACTCTCATGAAAATAAACTGTTGAATATATCACAACAGTGTTATTATAGGAGAAAAATGCTTGTTTACAGCCATACATTTCTATATTTTCACCTAAAAAAACATTTTGAAATCAAACAGTTTGTGTGCGGATTGAATTCTAAAAAAGGTCTGCCCTATGGTGACCCGACCTGTAGGTCTAGCACACTGTACAAGATGACCTGATGGGACATCCAAAGAGGCGTATCACCTATTTACTGGACGTAAAAAACATCTACCGCGCGCCTCGCTCCACCCACCCTCCTCCCTCCCTCTCTCCCTCCCTCCCTCCCTCCCTCTACTGAGCACATTCAAGTACGTAGGCTACACATGCGAGATAATCCTGCGACATGACGTGTACGTGTGAGTGCATATGCATTTGTTGTGAATGTCAAGCAGTAAACACGCAATATCATCACCCTCGACTAATCCTACGTCCCTAATTGTTGGAGAATTAGCCGCCATAGAGACATATCATAACACTTGTGCTGGATTCAGGTCGTCTAACCTGTCACACAGCTTTAGGGCCTCTTGAAAAAGCTTTGTGAAGGATCTCCACCCACTGACTGCCTGACCAGTAAACCCATAACCTCACACACTCTGGAGCCACTACATACTATTCTCTGACCGTGAGGGTCTGAGCGCTGTCCAAGGTGCTGAGAGGCCCCCCAGACTCAACAGCATCCATATACCATTCAAAATGTGTGTGTGAAGTGAAGTTGATGCACCGTTATATCTGTGTTTCATCACCCTCGGTAGCCGACTGAATTAGTGAAGTCCCAATTAGATTTCAGTCCTAATAAAATCCCAGCAGATGAAAGGTCATCGTCATGACGGATGAGCCACTGCAACAACTATGTTGATTAGTGTTTCTTTTTTATCCACCACTAGATGGTACCAAACAGGCTCAAATTATAGAATATAGAATAAAACCGTCTGTATATACAACCAGTAATTGCTATCATCTGTCGACACAAGCTACAAATAACAAAGCTTGGTTGGGAGAGATGCATGCTGATCTTATTGCATACCTTGACAACGAGCTGCTGCACAGCCTCTCTCAGGCCCTGCAAGGAAAGAACAGAGTTATGAAAAGACAAAACTAATGCAATTGTAGCATGCTATAATCTAATATCCTGAGGGCGCCATCCTGTCACTGAATGTATTTTCACATCCATACGACCCGTCATGAGACACTGAGGATAATTTCAACTGCACAATATTGTAGATGTAAACAAAAAGGCAGCAAACCTTCAGAACTCTGCACAGAAACGTTCACACAAACCCATT
Source organism: Sebastiscus tertius (assembly GCA_916701665.1). Lineage (NCBI taxonomy): Eukaryota > Metazoa > Chordata > Actinopteri > Perciformes > Sebastidae > Sebastiscus > Sebastiscus tertius. The sequence continues at coordinate 7,543 of CAKAOH010026712.1, read as the reverse complement.
TATAGGTCCAGTCATTTAAGGGAACCCTAATCTGATAAAGAACATAGGAAATGTATAGTATTAGAGAGATTCATATCTTTGCCCTGTGGCTGATACGGCAACAACTTTTTTTTTTTTTCCACTTTTGATAAGGAGATTATGGTTTAAGTTTATTAGTTAGTGTGATATTTAATATTATCAATATTATGGTGCAGATCCAAGTCCACAATGAATAGCTAATTGTGAGATTATGCATTTTATTTCTATTTTCTAATGAACAGCTACACTTACTTGAACAAAACAAACCTGGCACACATGATTAAATATCATGATATGTTTTATAATGCAAATCCAGATGAAGATTAATCATGTCTATTACTGAGTGCTTTCTGAGTTCTTATTAGTATATTCTCCTTAAAAAAAAATACCCTTTCAATATGGTTCAACTATTTTTAATTACTAAAATAAATTATTCCACAGAGTATGTTTTCTACTACCTTGGTGGCTCAGATTATTTTTTTTTTTTTTACAGAAATGAAAGTAATTTATAATCATGTTTGTTTTTTCTGTGAACAGCACCGGTGGTATTTTTGGTACTATTTCCTCAAAACCCCGTCCTCACACTCAAATAACCCCTGCTTGTGCTTGGATTAGCTCTGCTTCTGCTCAAACTGTACGCTTGCACTCATATATATTGTTGCTGGCTAAAACACAGATGTAGTAATGAACCACACAAGAAACATATAACCCATGCAAAGCTGAGCGATATATTAGTACTCAAGCAGGTTTCTGAGAATTCTCCTGAAACACTGTTTGTCTTGGCTCAGTTCAGGATACATACCGGCAGTTCCCTGTCGACCAGCAAGGGTTTGGACTCAACAACCTGGATGTCATCCATTTCAGAGAGCTGCAGAGCCTGTGTGTCAGAGAGAGTATCAGAGGAGTTAGAGAGCGACTGGTTCAACCTGTGTTTGAGACGCTTCAGGTTACATTGGATAATGTGTGGTGGGAAAAGATTTCCCCAAACTTAGGCGTGTTCTTTTTTCACTGGACTATCATCATTTTACTCAAACCTCTTTTCAAAAAAAAAAAAAGGTGTGGTGGTAGAGGTTGTTGGGTTAATAGCAGGCTGACTTGCAGACAATCAGATGACAGATTGGCTGAACTTTCTGGCGGGCGTGTTTCTTATTTACACAACGGTCATAAAAGAAACTACTATGGACCTGATCGCACTCACGTACACACACACACACACACACACACCTACAAAAGTGTACAGACATGGGAACATGCAGAGACTGGTGCTGAGATCTGCACTGACATGTGTCCCACGTAAAAGGGCCACACCTGTGAACCGCCCAGACAGACTTATGAGGAAACACTATGAGAAAGTCTCAGACAACCTGGGTTGGCAGGTAGGCAGGCCAAAAGAAATGATGAGTAATTTCTGAGTAATTCTCACACTACTGAAACGTGCCTAAAATACTGTGCTGTGGCCCAAATCATCTACACATGCAGAACTGAAAACTGAAGCAGTCCCTCCCTAATAATGGTTTCAAGATTTGGGGAGTGTATTAAAAAAAAAAAAAAGAGGAAGAAAAATAAAGAGGGGGGAGTGGGAAGAGAAGCTGCTGGTCATGATGCTGTGTTTTGGAGGAGAGCGGACAGGCTGCAGCTCTGCATGCAAATTAAATTAGCCAGTTAAAAGGCCTCTTTGTCCACTGGCACCGGTGGCTCCTGGGAGCCAGGGGTTTTTGCCCCCTTCACTGACCCTCACACACAGGAAGCAACAGACACCCCGGTTTCCATCGATACATCCCCAGCCTCTTTTCATCCCCTCTGCTGGCTTTCTGTGCACTTTTCTCTGTTTGTCTTGGTTTCTGCTCGGTTGCTATGTTTGCTCTTTCCAGACTCATTCCATCTGTTTTGTGCTCTCCGTCTTTCCGTTTGTCTCTGTGTACAGCCACAACTAATCAACATCGACCTACAGGACAGCACTGCAGCGTGCTCGTCGGAGCGAGGTGGTCTTTTTAGAGGAAGTGATTCATCACATTTCAGATGTGGAGATGTCCGGCAGAACACGCCCTAGACACACACAAACACACAGACACACACACATGCTCCTCTGACCGGGAGAGACCGGACCCAGCCAGATCTCACAATAGCTCAGAGGAAGAGGAGTATCAAACAACAGGTTCATTTTTCTGTCGAGGTCTTGAAAAACATGGCCGCCATCGCACTGCAGGCGCTTTGTTGAAGAGGACAACAAGAGATCAGCCCCCGTTGAGATTCCACAGCCATGTGAGAGAAGTCACGTTCACAGTGTTGAAGAACGAACCTCGAATTAGAAAATGGGGGAAAAGTCAGCGCACGCATCAACATGGGGGAAAATCCTCTAAGCCTATTTTCAAGCCTGTTTTCAAACGCCGCTACATAGAAGCAGACGTGAGAGAAAAACAGAGTGCAGACTTCCTCTGCACTTGGCCATCATCGCCACCTGTTAGCAGGTTGGCAGCACAGAGAGAGAAGCTGGCTGAGACAACTAGGTCACCTGTTGTTTACACCAGCGGTGTGCCTCCAACTGTTTGTCTCACTGAGCTAATGTTTCACCTGGCCAAGATGAGCAGAGGGAGGCAGGCGTTTTAATTTTAACCCCACAGGATCCTAATCCCAAGCAATGAGAAGCGAGTCATGTAATGATTTGTCAAATTAATGTCATAGATGATGTAGACTTATGCCATGTCAAATATTTGGCATGGAAAATCACTGCCACGGAATAATATATTAAAAGGAGAGTAATGTTGTTGCAGTGCATCTTTTTCTCGCAGGGGTTTTATGTTGCTGCTGCAGCAGGGGGCTCTCTTTAAACTGGCTTCACTCCAAAACCGGCTTGGTGTCATTGGCAACAGTTGGTCTTTAACCAAGTCAAACCAGTTCATACATGCACATTCCCTTTTGAAACTCGTGTGGGTTTTCTTTCTTTCTTTCTTTTTGAAGAAGAAGAAGCTGTCAGGCTGTGGGGAAGAAAAGCAACTATTCAGTGAAGCAGCATTGGTTTGGCAGAAGTGAGACTGTGTTATGCAATCTTGAACAGGAAACAGTGGGAGGATATAGGCTCGGGACCATCCAAAATGTGTAGCCCAAAATCAGCTGCATAACAGAGAATACAACCTCTGTACTTTGCAGTGAAACACTGGCCTGTACGGTTTCACTACTTCTGAAACAAGATTTGTAAATAAGCAACCTATTGTTGACTGAAAGTCCCAGGACAACATGCACTATTAAAGAGGATGTTTTTTTGCTTTTTCTCTTTCCTTTAGTGTGTTGTAGCCTATAGTTTTTTGTGCAAGTAAAAAGTCTGCAAAGTTACAAAGCCCAACGTCCACGCCAAAGAGAGAAACACTGCTCCTGAAATGCCTTGCTTGAAGCCCCGCCTTTTCTTTCATAACATGGTGATGTCATCAAGTAATACATTTTCAGAATACCTGCTAAGCAGCTAGTTTTGCACGCCATCAAACAAAGATAGCGCTAGTTAGAGCGGAGCTGGAGCGGAGTCAGAAGAGTTTGGTTCAATTCACCAATCACAGAGTGGGTCAGCTGACCAATCAGAGGAGACTGACGGGGGGGCAGGCGCTCAAACGGCATTTCAGACAGAGGCTGAAAAGCATAAAGCCTTTTTTTTTTACTTTAAAGCATGTAAACGTGTTCTAGTAGAAACCCAAAATACAAGTATGAACTTGTAAAAAAGCATAATAGGTCCTCTTTAATGAAGACTTTACATGACTATAATGTTTTTACCATCCAATTGATAATCCATTACTCTCCTGATTAGGTTTTATATGTTGATGCCTGAAAAGCAGACTTTTTGGGAAAAGCCAATGTTTTCACTTGAGCGAGATAATGTGGCTTGAGCTTTTAGAGGAAAACAACAACACTGATGCGGGCCCACATAACACATTAGTGCTTGTTTTGCCACAGCAAATCCAGAGATATGCCACACTACGTTAAGCCAGAACATCCAAGTTACAAAACAGCATGAGCTCAAACTCTTTCTGTTCGCTGAGTGAGAGAGAGAGAAACATATGTACTGATTAGATTTGGACAGCAAGGCTCAATGTTAGGGAGCCAGAAACAAGGCCAGGCCATCCTCCCTCCCTCCATCCATCCATCGCCTCCATGTAATTTTAAATCCACGAGCACGGGCGGCTTCCAGCTGTAGAAACAATGATTGCTTCCCTAATCTTTGGGAACTCGCTTAATCTGTCAAATCCCTGGTTCTGAAATATCAGCGCCGCGGCAGCAGCAGGCCTGCTGGACTAAGCTGTCACAGACCTACATTTTCAGATTGTACAAGATATCAAAATGTGGGTGTCTCCGTTGAGTTGGTGAGTGGGGCTCAGGGTGGTTTTTAGGGGTTCATTTATGTTTATTATGATATGTATCCTCCTGAGATCAGGTTCAGAATCTTTTAAAACAGGATTGAAGACATTAGAATATGCTGGAAAACTAAACACAAACTTGAACAGGTCAGGATACATACAGTGTTGTTTTGGTAGCAACCAATGGATGATATACTTTATATATTTTGGCACAAAACAACTTTTTCATTTTTTGACTTTAGCTCTATACCAAACCACCCCCCCCCCTCATGCATGTTTTTGTTTGTTTTCTTTATACCAAGGCTAAAGCAAAGAGGATTTGTTATGCAATTATGGCTCTCACAATATTTGCAACCATGAAAAGGTCCTGCTTGAGTGTCACATGTGTGAAAAGCATGTTGATCAAGTTCCTGTATGCCTCCCTGATCACATGCTGCACACAGGTGTGCCCTAACTTATAGGCCTATACTATCAAAATGCATGCTTTCAGAAATATACAAAACATGTAAAAAAAAAAAAAAAAAAAAAAAAAAAAAGTGCCCTCCCAAAAATCTACATGTGTTTTGCATTTTCCTAAATATGCACACACAAAAAAATCCCAAAACACTCTGAAATACAAGGGAAATGTTTGCTCTGTTGCTCGAATAAAATGTGCACACATAAGTGAAACATGTTAAAGTGCATGTTCAGTGGAGTCGCTCTGCCAAACAAACTGGATCAACAACGTGCTCAGACACGCTGCGAAACTAACAAAACTGGGAACTAAAACGCGCCCAGTTTCTTATAATAAAACAAATAATAATGACACATCATCTGGAGTAGAAACCTACCTGTGGATTAAACTTTGTTGATTGTCCTGAGGTGAACACTCCCGCAGATGGAAAAACTAAAAAAAAAAGTCCACAAAAACTTTCTCTCTCTTGTCAAACAGGGCAGATTGTAGCAGAGACAGAAGAGTGGCTTTGTTTATAACGTGCAGCGCATGAAGGCGGATGTATGAGGGAATGTTATAAAGCCTTGGGGGTGAGCAGCCCAGCCCACTTTCTCTCTCTCTCTCTCTCTCTCTCTCTCTCTATTGGGCAACAGCAGCTGTGGGATTGATAACACAGCTTGACTCTTTCCAGAGGTTGCATGATGAGGAAGCTGATGACAGTCCCTGACTCATGGGTGAACATGATCCATGATATATCACCAGAACTCTCAACAGTATCACTAAAAAATACTGCCTGTGGATTCACACTGACTTCTTAATGTCCCTTTAAGCACTCACTTTCTATTTGTTTTGGTGGTTGTTGTTTCACATGCTGACAAAACAGTTTAAGTTGGGAGTAAGATGTGTCAAATTTCATTATTCTTCTCACCCTGCCACTGTATCATCACCATACATTTACTTTCATGGTTAGGTGGTAATTAGTTTGTAAAAAAACATATAAAAGTGCCCTTCCCAAAATCTACATGTGTTTTGCATTTCCTAAATATGCACAAAAAATCCAAACACACTCTGAAATATATGTGAAATGTTTGCTCTGTTGCTCCACTTGAGGTCGAATAACATGTGCACATATAACTGAAACATTTTGTTTCAGTGGAGTCGCGCTGCCGAACTCTCAACAGTATCACTAAAAACTGCCTGTGGATTCATACTGACTTCTTAATCTGCTGTAATGTCCCTTTAAGCACTCACTTTCTATTTTTTTGGAATATGGTGATTGTTGTTTCACATGGGTGCTGACAAAACAGTTTAACTTGGGAGTAAGATGTGTCAAATTTCATTATTCTCACCCTGCCACTGTATCATCACCACACCTCCCTATGTGACGCATTTACTTTCATAATAATAATAATAATAATAATAATAATAATCTTTATTTGTATAGCCCCTTTCTAAACATAGTTTCAAAGTGCTTGCACAGATACAATGAAATACAGACAAAATAAAAACAACAATAGAAGAACAAAACATAAAGACCAAATAATGAGAAAAAACTAAAACCCATAACCAGTGGTATCAAAACAATAAGATACTACACATAAGCCAAAAGAGGACAATATAAGGTGTGGGAAAAGGTGCACCAAGCTGCTGCCTTACGGAGTGAAAAAAGCCTTTTTTATAAAAATGGGTTTTTTAAAACCCACATTTACTTTCATGGTTAGGTGCTAATTAGTTTGTTATGACAGAGCTCCTTTATCTCTACAACGAGCTGTGAACAGGAAACTTGGCAAGACTCGGCGTATACTGTAAACTATAATTCGCCACGCTCTAACTGAGGACTAGAAGTCGTAATGGTATTTTTACACAATCCAAGCAGCTGCCTTTTTTTTAAAAAAAAGATGGGTTTGAGCCATTGTTGGCTGTGGCTGCACGAGGCCGCGGGGTTAGGAATGCAGCCAGGCCTGCAACCTTGATTACCGGCCAAGAGGAGATAAAGTCTGTACAAAGGGAAGCCCTTCCCTCTCCTTGGATCAAGCCGCCTTTTCCTTGATAGCACACTGCTATGGTCTAATCAAAGTTAGCCTGTCCCACAGAAGCAGTAATCAATACCATAACAGAGAGCAACCCCTCTTGGTGCCCCCAAGTTCGAACAAACCACAGCAAAAGTGCCCTCTTGGATGCCCCTTTGGTAGCTAAAACATGATAAAGTGCCCTCTAGGGTGCCCTTTCAGAGGATAAAACATGATAAAGTGCCCTCTAGGGTGCCCTTCCAGCGGATAAAACATGATAAAATGCCCTCTAGGGTGCCCTTCCAGCGGATAAAACATGATAAAATGCTCTTTAGGGTGCTCTTCCAGTGGATAAAATGTGATAAAGTGACCTCTAGAGAGTCCTTCCTGTGGAGAAAACATGATAAAGTGCCCTCTAGAGAGCCCTTCCTGTGGAGAAAACATGATAAAGTGACCTCTAGAGAGCCCTTCCAGTGGAGAAAATGTGATAAAGTGACCTCTAGAGAGCCCTTCCAGTGGAGAAAACATGATAAGGTGACCTCTAGGGTTCCTTTACAGTGGAGAAAACATGATAAGGTGACCTCTAGGGTTCCTTTACAGTGGAGAAAACATGATAAGGTGACCTCTAGGGTGCCCTTCCAGTGGAGAAAACATGATAAAGTGACCTCTAGAGTGCCCTTCCAGTGGAGAAAACATGATAAGGTGACCTCTAGGGTGCCCTTCCAGTGGAGAAAATGTGATAA
>CAKAOH010026711.1:0-25115 GCA_916701665.1 Sebastiscus tertius | reverse complement strand
TATATATATATATAACTAAGAGGAGGGGTACACCAATGCATATTTTCTTTGTGGTGTCAATATTAAAGTATCATTTCAATATACAAACAAATTAATAAAGTTTTTGAAATGTACAGATGCTGTATAAGGCATTCTTGTTTCTTGGTGCTCCCTCAGAGTCTCCTCCAGCGCTGCCACTCTGCTCGGGCCACCTACCTCTTCCAGCAGGATAAGTTCTACGACGTCAGCTATGACACCGGGGATAAGTCCCTTCAGTGCGGCAGGAAGCCGGACGCCTTCAAGTTCTGGCTCATGTGGAAGGCTTTGGGAACCACAGAGCTGGAGCAGAGGGTGGACAGAGCCATCGCCATGGCCAGGTTAGTCTGAGGAGACCTACACATGGACGACGGCAAGTTATTTGCTAGTTGTGAGCTGCAAAATAAAGTGGCCCTTTGTTCGCCCCTCAAAGGGCCCCAAACAGCTATAGATTTATTATGTTAATTGGTGTGATATTCTAAAGCAAAATGTGCTTTGTTGGCAGATATCTTGCACAAGAGATCAAGAGAAGGGAAGGGTTCAATCTCTTGATGGAAGTAAGTTTTTGCACAATCTCAAACACAAAATAAAACAGAATTTCTCAGTCTGATATTTGGCTAATTTCCTGGCTCATCAGTAAAATACTGTAAAAGCAGTTCAGTGAGGTGTTTTGAACTTTTCCTCCTACAGCCTGAATATGCAAATGTTTGCTTCTGGTACGTTCCACCAAGTCTGAGGAACCTTCCAGACGGCCCTGAGCTCTGGAAAAAACTCCACACTGTAAGTAATGAAGTGATATTTTAACATGCTGGCATTAGAATATTATTTCAATTTGACTATTTGCAACAGTCCATTTATGAATACAGTGTGAGACAGCCATTGGAGTGTCCTCTCCCTCGTCCTGTTTAGGTGGCCCCGGTGGTGAAAGAGCGCATGATGAAGAAGGGCAGCATGATGGTGGGCTACCAGATCCATCGTGACAAGCCCAATTTTTTCAGGATGGTGGTCATCAGCCCTCAGGTCAGCAGGGAGGACATGGACTTTGTCCTGGATGAGATACACGACCTGGGAAAGGATTTGTGATGTGTCTTTTCATCCATCAGTCATAAGTTGACCTATTCTCACCACATTAGAGCAAGCGTAAAGGGGTAGTAGCCTAGTATTGATAAATGAATGAACCATAATGAATAGAGGCTTTACAAAGGTGATAGTTATGATGATGTGTAAATAGATGATGATGATGATGATGATGATTACAAACGTTCTGTCCACAAACAAATACCACCCAACTTAAATAAATGTCAGAATTTTACAGATAAGCATCAAGTAACTAAAATAAATGCCAAGTATACCACACACAGTACACTATATTGCTCACTAATTTTTTCAAGTTGTCTTATAATATTTGCATTTTACCTGTTTCATGAGCATATTTACATATTTACATTTATATTTACATATAAATAATTATTATATATTTTTTAAATCTTTACAGATTGTGTGTGTAGATTTAGGGCTGTCAAGTTAACGTGATAATAACGCGTTAACACAAATTTATTTTAACGCCACTAACTTCTTTAATGCATTAACACAACTTGCCATTTTTAAGGCTGTAGCAGGCTCAGTTTTAAAGCTAGAGTGAGGATATGTAATAATTACGTTCCAAAATTTTGGCGTGGAAAAACTGGCATGGCCATTTTCAAAGGGTTCCCTTGACCTCTGACCTCAAGATTTGTGAATGAAAATGGGTTCTATGGGTACCCACGAGTCTCCCCTTTACAGACACGCCCTCTTTATGATAATCACATGCAGTTTGGGGCAAGTCATAGTCAAGTCAGCACACTGACACACTGACAGCTGTTGTTGCCTGTTGGGCTGCAGTTTGCCATGTTATGATTTGAGCATATTTTTTATGCTAAATGCAGTACCTGTGAGGGTTTCTGGACAATAATTGTCATTGTTTTGTGTTTTTAATTGATTTCCAATAATAAATATATACATCCATTTGCCCACTCCCATGCTGATAAGAGTATTAAATACTTGACAAATCTCCCTTTAAGGTACATTTTGAAACAGATAAAAAATGTGAGGACAATCATGTGATTAATCATGATTAAATGATTTAGTCGATTGAGAGCCCTAATTTATACACATCAAGTGTGGTTGTAGCCAAAAGCGAAATCATTTCCCGTTAGTGTCTGTTAATCTTCTTTCAGAGCACAGATGCTCGAGCCTTATCCAGCACATTTGATCTAATGAAGCAATATAGCCAATGCTGCTGAAACATGGGTTAATGTAGATTACAGGATTGGGTTCAGATCCGTAGGTTCATTAAAGCCATATGGTTCCACAGGAGAGAATCAGGCCTTAATATAATTCTCTTTGCATTATCTGCCTCAACACAGATAACAGTAAACGATTCTCTAAAACCAGGGGATTTGAGCAAAGCTGCCCGTCCGTGAATTCTCTATTTTCAATGTCTATTTATTGCACAGTGTTCATTTGCATTTTTGCCAGCTGCTGTGTGTGGGTGAGACGTTACATGTTCACTCACAAGAACAATGAAGCACAGGCATCATGTGTTTAAATCCAGCTGATGAACCCATCAGGAGGATCATAACCATCATCGTACCAACAGATTTAACACACCGACTGAGAATGAGAATAAGCTACTGCAAGAAATAACCATCATAGCAAAAATGTTAACTTCTCAAAACATTATTATTTATGTAATTAATGTCATCTGAAAAAACAAAGAAGCAAGTAGATTATTATTAGAAAAGTTACAGTTAATTTGCATATTGTGTAAAATGAAAATGTATACTATCTTTAATACAAATTGCAGCTTTTATCCTAATACACATTAGTACTTAAAATTAGGGATGCACCGATACCGGATGGCATATCGGGCCGATAGTGATTCAAATAATAAATGTTTGTATACTATATACATTATATACTGGAATTGTAATTCCTGCTTAAATTTGGACCAATTTGTTGCTGCATTAAAAGGTTTTACACTTGAATTGTTGTTAATTTTGAAGATTTTTTACCAAGATTTATTATTTTAATAATAAATAAAAATGTCTATTCATTTTAAAGACTTTTTACCAAGTTGCTGGTGTATAATTTATTATTTTAATAATAAATAAAAAAATACATTTGTATAAATAAAATTAAAAAAAGTATTTATTTGTTACATTTTGTTTTACAAAGTTAAGAAAACAATGTTTAAGTCAAGCCTGATGTTGCCAGTGAGGCATACAGCTTATTAATGAAACACTAGTATCGGATTGGAATCGGATTCTACAAACTGAGATATAGGTGCATCTTGGCATCATTTATCATTCAGACAACATTCTTGCTTTGACCATGGTGAAAACAAAAAGCAAATAGTTTAGGTTGCCATCAGGTGGTTGAAAATGGTACTGCATCACAGAGTTATGGTGCATGAGAAATTGGTTCCTATAAACTGTACAGTCTTTTTGATCCCTACACATTCCCATAAATAAATGAATTAATAAATTAATAAAAATAGAAACATATAAACAAATATATAAAAAAAATATATATATAACAATTTATAAATACATAAAAACATAAATAAATATATGAATAATATATAAATAAATAAATATAAATATATATTATGTTGTAATATCAAGTGAGCTGAAGTAGGTGTAATATTGCATTTTGGGGTGGGAAAACCATTTAAGAAAGCAGACCCACAGGTTTTACAATGTCAGAAAAGGGTAAGGGTAAAGGTTATTAAACCAAAAAAAGAAAACACAAGGCTTATCATATATATTAACATTTTAACGATGTATATATGTAGAATCAGTGGAGCTGAACAGGCGTGTGTAGGTGTTAAAATCTGATTCAAACTAAAGTATCTCTACAGGGTGAGGGATCTCATGCAACTGAAACCGTGAAATTTTTTATCACACCTTCACTTAAGCACACGCATGACTGGTTTACCACTGCGTTAGCAGCAAGAACTCAGCTCGCCACAAACTGCGTCATGAGTTTCAGTAGTACAACAGTCGCCCATTCTGCAGCATCTGAGTGCACAACGCAGACATGAATGAAATGACAAATGAATGAATTTGTCTCGTTAGCTACAAAGGTCACTCTCCACCACTTCATTAACTACTCTAATAGCTGCCACTGGTAAAACATGTAATGTCAGATTAGTACAATGGTGATTCATGGCGTGCTTCTTTAAGCATGTTATTGATCTCTTCATATGGGCGCTACCAGAAGTGGGCCTGCAAGGTGTGATGGATGATATTTGAACAATATTTTAAAGGGGACATTTTCAGGTTCATACTTGTATTTTGGGTTCCTACTAGAACATGTTTATATGCTTTAATGGTGAAAAAACACATTATTTTTCTCATACTGTCTGTCTGAATATACCTGTATTCACCCTCTGTCTGAAACACTCCGTTTTAGTCAAGCTTTGTTTATACTCGCCTATGCTCAGCGCGTTGTTCGTTGTAATATGCTCCAAAATGCCAGAAGGTGTGCAAACAAAATATTCTGTAGATAAGCAAGAAGTCAACGAGTGTTAACGGAAAGGGAAGTAGGCTGCCTGGCAACAGCAGCAAACACTAAACACCGACGTACCTACCGCCAAACATTGCATTTGTGTACTGTAATTATTACTGTCGCTTACCTCCAAGTCTAAATTACTTTCTGTCTCTCGGTGCTTCCCCTCGGGTCGCCACTCTTTCTATGAGACCTTTAGCTTTTACAAAACAATCTCTCATATTCTTTCACAGCCTGCAGCAAAAAGCCTCTTCTTTCCCCAGTCAGTGTTTTGCCTATTTCACGGGACTGTCCCTGTGGTCTCTCAGTGAACAGTTGTAGAGATGTCTGCGCAGGCCAACCTACTCGGTCAGTCTTCCCTCAATGGCATCCAAGCGCAGCACACGCAGTCGGCGTGTAGTTAGAAAAAATTCTGAGGTGCACGACCAACCACCGCGACAACTTGCGGAGCCTTCACGTACCACGCGAAAGCCGTGATGATGTCACCTCGCGCCGGCTTCACTACGGCGACCATAAACCAAGTTTAAGCCCCCCCTCCTGAAAAAAAGCCTCTGTCTGCTCTGATTGGCTTGTGAGAAAAACATGGTGCACCTTTGCAAAGGCAGTTCTCAAGCTGTGGGCGATATATTCTAATGGGCCTACATGTGACATAGGAAGGGGAGACAAATCTGATTGGCTTGTTGAATCACATGTTTTCTGATCTAGACAGCTACACTAAAAACTGACTGGGTCGTCTTATTTCACGGGTTGGTAGACACTCCAGTTACCCAAATGTATGATCACAAGCACTGAAAACGTGCCCTTATGTCCCCTTTAAGGTCTAATGTCTTTTTTTTTTTTTTTTTTTAATTTTTTTTACATCAGCAGGTCATCTGCAGAGGGGGGATTCAGAATTTGCATTGAATCCACAGGTGATATACAACAAATTTTCATAAAGAAACTGACACTTTTTCTAATCTCAGTTTCAATAGGTATGGTTTTAACTGGAAACGTCCAAAACAAGAAGATTTCTCGACCACCTGATGTGACAAACGAAACCTTTGGTGTTATTTCCACATATACCACATTATGTACCATGAGTGTGGAGAACATACTTCCTCAGTCTATGCTTCCTTTAAATGCAATCTATGATCAATAACTTTTATCTTGTTTCCTGCAGAACTCTCTATCGGTGTTATATGTGTGAGATATGAAGACAGGACGTTTGCAGTTAGATTGTTTAACCACTAGATCACACACACATTTACCCCACTTTAATTAGTTTGGTTGACTTCTGCTAAAGTACAGTATATGAACAACTTTAACTGTGCTACCGTGCATATCATCTTTAGAGCTGAGTTAATACAAGATACAGGTCAACCTTAAAATGTCCTACCTCATCTCTCCTGCAGTATGTCACAGTTTCTTTGCATGTGCATGCTTGTGTGTGTGTTTTGCAGACACCGCAAAAGAAAAGCAAAGTAATTTATGCGGGGGAAGTTAGTGTTGGAGATAAATTCTGCTCTGAGAAAACTTGAGATTTTGCCTCTGTTATTATTAGCAACAGAATGTCCTCAATCTCTTTCTATTCCTCGCTCGTGGGTGGGCACACAGAGGCAAGGCAATCTACACAACACACTTCATCAAAAATAAACTGCTTTACCTTAAAATGCATGTGCAACCAGCCACCAAGACAAAGACATTAAAGAAGCTGCATGCACAGATATGAACCGCAGACACACGCCAAGTGGTAATGTAAAAGTCTGCCCTAGTTACTGACATCTCTTTTAAAGATAAGATCAGAAAATTACTCATAGGTTCCCGACTGTGACTCAAAGTGCGAATCCATTTCCCGTCCCTGGTTTTTAACACCTACCACAAGTACGTACGTCTTTATTCAAATATAAGAAAGAAAAAAATGCTACAGTCTGTTTATAGGAGGATCATCAGAGAAGAGGGGAATGTGCAGCTCATGATTTAAATCTACTGTTGGTAACATAAATACTCTTATCATCATGGGAGTGGGAAAATGTGCTGCTTTATGCAAATGTATGTATATATTTATTATTGGAAATACAAAACACAAAACACAAAACAGTGACAAATATTGTCCAGAAACCCTCACAGGTACTACATTTAGCATAACAAATATGCTCAAATCATAACGTGGCAAACTGCAGCCCAACAGGCAACAACAGCTGTCAGTGTGTCAGAGTTCTGACTTGACTATGACTTTCCCCAAACTGCATGTGATTATCATAAAGTGGGCATGTCTGTAAAGGGGAGATTCGTGGGTACTCAGAACCCATTTCCATTCACATATCTTGAGGTCAGAGGTCAAGGTACCCTCTTTGAAAATGGCAATGCCAGTTTTTCCACGCTAAAATTTTGAGGAAGTTTGCCGACAAGCTAGTATGACATGGCATGACACTCTGAGTCTGCTACAACAACATACTTTTTTGAGAAAAAGAAAACATTCGTAAAATGATGATATTTTCATAAATTACTGAGATATAGAATTTGGGAAACAAGTCTTATTATATCTATATATCAATTAGGAAAAGCCTATATCTTGTTTTTGTTGATTTGTAACAAGGTAGGAACAATCCTGTCCCAACCTTCCCAGGGAGAGCAGACATGGACTTGTGTGCTATAGCTCCCAACAGAAATTCAGGCAGCTAAGTCTAACATTAACTGATAGGCCAGTCATCTGAAATAACCAAAACTGTTGACTTTGGCAGAAAATATTTTGTTCCTGTGAGACTGTATCACTCAATGTAAAGTGCTGACTGAGAAAATAGGTTTTTCAGGGCTTTCATAAGAAGGCCGGTGAACAGCACGGCCCGACAGACCAACTGAATAATAAGTCTTTCAATCCGAATATCAAGATCAACCGTGTCACAGGAAGCTGTGAGGTTAAGCGAAACTTCAAAGGAAGTTGGAGAATGAAACCCGAAACTGATCCGCCCATGTGAAAAACAATATTTACTCATTCTTCTCACTGTTCTGAGGAAAGATTTTTTGAAAGAGTAAATCATGAAAAGTTAGCAGAATGGTAGATCATTCATTCATTATCTGTAACCGCTATTCTCATTTTGGGTCGCTGGAGCCAATCCCAGCTGACATTGGGCAAGGGTGGGATATTCCCTCAGACTATCACAGGTCTGACACATAGAGACAGACAACCATTCACGCTCACATTCACACCTACGGGACATTTAGACCTCTAAACTGCATGTCTTTGGACTGTGGGAGGAAGCCGGAGAAAACCCAAACTAACACAGGGAGAACATGTAAACTCCACACAGAAGCGTAATCATTTACAATGCTTCAGAAACTGGAATAGATAAAGAGAGACACAAATGTTTAGATCCTCTATTCTCAGTAAAACCTCAGAACAATGGTTAGTTGTGCACATTGTTCTCCGAACATTCTTCTCAAGAGGGCAGACTCTGCTCAGCACGGAGGTGAACCTCATTACAGCCTCCAAAAATGTCTTTTTTTGTTCAGACAGCCTCCCGTTTGCTTCAGCAGATACTTAATGAATTATCATCCTCCCCAAGCATCTCTTTTATCTCTGGACTCTCCTTTTCCTCTTTTCTTTTTTGAGAGCGTACAGGATTAAACAGGACCTCTCTCTTTTCTGTCTGCTTGTATCCAAGACGTATGACCTAATGGTCTCAGATTCCCCAAACTGCTGCAGGAATCCAGCTTTGTTTCATGGGCCAGTGAAGATGTTTCCTGGTAGGGTAATAAAGTATCGTGGATCTGTTCTGCTCATTGTTCCACCAAGACACACGGCGTGTTTCACAGCATGCACAGAGATACAATAGAGTAGAATAAATAAGAATAGAAAATGTGATGGATTTAAACCTGCAGTAGACAGAATGTTTTTGGCATCATTGGGCAAAAATTCAATAATAACCTTTCAGCATATTGTAATCCAAGTGTTCTGAGAGAAAACTAGACTTCTGCAACTCCTCATGGCTCTGTTTTCAGGCTTTAAAAAATAGAGACGGGAGACTTTGGCCAATCACAGGTTATTACGTAAATACGGGCACATTCAGGCTGACAGTATGAAGAAAATAAAGGGTTTTTTGAACATTACAGCGTGTAAACATGTTCTAGTAGAAACACAAAATATGTAAGTGATTATGTGATTACATAAGTATGAACCTGAAAATTAGCACGATATGGGACCTTTAATGTTGCTATCTACTGTATCTCCTGTAGGAATCTTAACTCATTACTTCTTCAATAAATAACTATCCTGGCATCAATCAAGGCCTAAAGTTGGCATGGAGCCGCTCCTGATAGACCTGTCATACCAGCTCTTCCCTCTGTCCAATATTTTTTGTGTTCATTCATTTATTTCATTGGCTCGTGTGACTCCAGCGACCCTGCGCTGTTCGCCTTCCATACGCTCATCCCGCTGTCTGTCACCCAGAGAGCACCTCCAGCAGGTCAGGCGGATCTTCTCTCATTGGTCGCCGTGGCTATCTGTCACACTCATTCTAACCTGTGATTGGCTTGGTCCTGGAGCTGTCTGTACCTGTCTCACTGTGATTGGCTGAGTGCTCTTCCTGCTTCCCGCCTCCTCTCCTCCTCCATCCAGCTCCAAGGAAGGAAGGAGGAAGCTGCTCGAGCCGCATGTGTGACTCTTCCAGAATGCTGCAGAACCGCGTTGCTATGTGACTCCTCGGGATTATTTATCTGGTTTCAGGTCGGTGGGCAGTAAGGTTAGAGAGTCTGCAGTCCCAGCCGGTGTTTGGGGGGTAGCGGGGCGCGCCGGGAAGGAGGTGTAAAGTGGTTTCAGGGAAGTGGAGCGTGGCAGCGAAAAGAGAGAAAGGGGGGCTTCTTTTTCTGTTCCTGTGTGATACCAGATAGCTTCGCTTGCTTTACCACGACGGGACCGACGGTAGAATATGGCGGAGCATCACCCCGTTACCGACAACAAACACAAATCGTCGCTGAACTCCGGAGCGTCCTACTCGGGGAACGGGAGGAGCAGCACGGCGGTGGCGGAGAGAAGCGGCAGCACCGCCGGGGCAGCAGGAGGAGGAGGTCTGTCCGGCGGCCTGTCGCAGCCGGCCGGGTGGCAGTCCCTGCTGTCTTTCACCGTCCTCTTCCTGGCCTGGCTGGCCGGCTTCAGCTCCAGGCTCTTCGCTGTCATCCGCTTCGAGAGCATCATCCACGAGTTTGACCCCTGGTGAGTCTGCACACACATACACACACAGACCAGACCCATTTTAAATGACTGTTATTTAGAGGAACTTTAAGATATGTTGTTCTCATATATTGTTTCTTATTTTTTGGGGCTTTTATTGCTATAATCCTGTGTATTTATATGGTTCTTATTGTAACCTGGCCTCCAACTGCTACCATGCCTTTAATATGTTTCCTTTGATTTAACTAAGTATTGGTTGTCTGTTGGATGTATGGATGTATAGACTGGGAATGCTACAAATGAATTGTCCCCTTGGGGATGAATAAAGTTGTCTGAACTGAACACACACACCGAGCTTGTTTGAGTTGTTTGTCAAGAAAATGCTTGTGTTGCATTGTGGGGAAGTTTCTTTGAAAACCTGTCTTTCCTTTGTGGTTTCACCAAGAACTTCAAAACGGGGACAAATTGGACCAACGCTTAGGTTGACTTATTGTGCATCTTCTTCTGCGTAATTCTGTAACTTTCCTGCAAAAAAACACCTAATTTGGGAGCACCTTTTCAGTGCCAAGTGCCGCCTGCGTATCTATTGTAGTTCATTATAAAGTGCAACGCTGTAACAGCCAGTGGAGGAGGAGGAGTAGGAGGAGGAGGTGGGAGGGTGTCACAGCAGAGTAAAAGAGGACAATGGTGACAGCTTCATCTGACGCGGGTTGAACCCGGAAAGAAGCAGCCGCGAGGTGCCTGGCTCAAGTCCTCCTGACACAGGTCCCTCTGTGATAATGTGCTGCTTATTCTGCAAGACAATATTCAGTATTCAATATTCAGTAGGGCCCGGACGATACAGCCTATATCTCCTGATTCCATACTATCATGATAAGTTGGTGCCGATTCAATATGTATTGCGATTCGATGTTACAATTTATTGTGATTTTTGTTAACTTTTTTAACACTAGACCATGGGAAAGAGTTGAATCATACACTTCTAGGGACTTTTACTTTAGAAAATCTCTAAATTGATATAGTTAACAATTTTTGATTTTCATCATGTATGTAGTCAGAGATGTCCTGAAGTCAAATATATCAGTTATTATTTTCAGGCATTATTATTACATTTTAAGACATTTCCCTCACAAATTAGTGGTATTTTCTTTTTATTTTATAAGGGTCATGTAATGATTTATACTTCTGATGAATATAATCCAATCAATCTTATTTCCATATTTGTATTTTGTATGTACAATTCCCTTTAACACCTTACTTTGAAAACTGGACATAGTCACACTTCCTCTAACTTCTCCAAGGTCAGTATGCAGGTGCTCTACAGTTGTAGCGTCGGCCCATTTGACCACGGAGACGAGAGTGACGGTCGGCTTGACCGCACGTTACCGCAATACGATAACGTTTCCTGTCCGTGACAGAGTTAGCATGCAGCTTTAGACATGATGTCTAGCTCTGTTTTTCCTGCAATGAGTGAAACCCAAAGTGTTTCCATACGTTACTGTATGTGTAGTGTTTACCACTTTGGATTTAACATGTGAGGGTGCAGGTCGTATCCATGCAGACCCTACGCCGTTTCCTGTTTCCTCGTTTCGGCCTGATGTGGTTTGTTTTGGTCACGTATTTTAGTTGTTTTTAGTCAGACTACAACAATACTTACTTCTACCTCTGCATAGACTTAAATGAAGCAAATATATAGATTCTGTCATGAAATCGCGATACATAGGTGAAACGATTTTTTTCCCCACCCCTTCAGTACGTACTGCGTTACTCAGTAGTATGCAGTATGAAATGGTTAAAGCGAAACATTTTGCAGTATGCTAGACCAGGCTTTAACCTTTAAACCAGCTCTTAAAGCACTGGACAAAAAAACAAACTCGTACCACTATTGCAATATTATCGAACAATACAACTTTGATTTCTTTTTTTTTGTTTACTTCATAAGATACTGCAGGTTTAGCTCCACCACCCTTTAAACTCAACGAGGGGAGACGGCAAATATAAAGCATTGATCCACAACATTTACTCAAACTGCTTTTTCAGTTAAAAACAACTCCCTACAGATATTAAAGTGATGTTAAAAAGGGTCGTGTCGTCTCAGCAGGTATCTCTCTGCCCCGTCAGAGACTGCTCTCGATCTCACAGGTTCCCATTAATTTTATAATGCACATTTATGTTGTGATATTAAACAAACTATCCGTCAAAAAGGAAATGAAAGCCTCTTGTCTACAGACCGGTCTCTAGAGAGCTCCAGCCAGCTCATAGCGGTCTGTGACCGGCTGGCGAGGTAGCGACCCCGGCAGGCGCTAGCTAGCTGTCATGTCAGTTTGTAGAGCTTCTAAATTCTGAAAACGTTGGAGCAAATGTTCAATTCGCCATCTGATTTTGTAAACTTGTCAATGTTCAAAATCTACACAGTTGATCATTCCAGCGCTTTGCATTGTGGGATACAGTAGGCGAGGTAGACTGGTCCGATGCATACTGGACATTTTTTTCAAAGTAGTATGACATCCGGGTATTTTTGGCATGCTGTAGATTTTACTTTTGTTTGCATACTGCCAAATCAGTACCTACTGCTAGTATAGTATGAGGTTTGGGATACAGCCAAGCTGTCTGGGGGCCTAGACAAACAGTCAAGATTTAGTCCTTCTTCACGTTTGTACTCAAAGCTTACGTTGGATATAGTGAAGCACCTCAGTTTAAACAAGCTAGACCTTTTCCCTAACCAGAGCCAATGCTCTTCATTGCACCGGCCATCACATTGTTTGTGTTTGATTTCAAAACCTCCTCTAGCGTGACTTCTGACAGATATTGTCTAATCTTTTTTATTTGTACTCCAAGGGACTGTTGCCTGGCCCCAGCCTGCATTGCATCACTGAAAAGCATTTAATGATTATTCTGAGACCAGCAGTGTGGATTAAACTGCCAGCTTCATGTCTGTCTGCTGAATAAAAGAGGAGGCTTGAAAGCGTTGGCTGGGGAGAATCCTGCAGTTTTCCTGTGTGTCACTGTCTGAACGCCTAACATGTCATGGCAAGGAGTGAAATTTATTCATGCACTACTTCATTGTTCTATCATTCTTCCTTTGCGATCAGACGGGCGACATTATGTGAAGTAGATATTTGGACTGCTGAGGAGACGTGTGTGTGCATGTTTCCCCTGCAGGAAATCTGATGATGCAATATGCTTAAAGGTCATATTTGTTGTGCATTTAACAACTCGATTGTACCACAAAGTTCTGCAAATACATTTCTTATTGATTTTCACATCAAAGGCAGTAAATCAGTTTTCGAATAGTGATTGCAGTATTTTACGTTGCCTCGCCTCACACATCGAAGGGGAACCCCCTGTGTGTGTGTGTGCCTTCATAAAGGGGAAGCTTGTCTTTGCTTCACTATTATATACGTACAATAGAACTGCACGACTATGGCCAAAATGATAATCATGATTATTTTGATCAATATTAAGATCAGGATTAATATCATGATTATTCATTGATTTTAGGGACAAAATATTTTTATTACATTTTTACATTTTTAAAAAAAAGAGCGTTCTCCTTTTACTATGTTATTGTCATATATAGTGGTTATTAGCATAAAAACACACAATTCAGATGTGTAGGAAATAAATTATTGTATTGTTATTTAAATATTTGCTTTGATTAAAAAAAATCTTGGTGTTAGTACTTCTAATTATATTTAAAACGGATCATAATTCCCTCCCTGTGAAAACATCTCCTTCAAACAACTGTATTTATTCAAATTTCTCACCAAAAACTTTATTTTACAAGATTACATTTGAACGCATCATGATAGGTTAGACCATGGATTTACCATCGCCGAATATGGATTTTTACTGAGTAAAGCTTGAACGCACCATAATGTGGTCCGTGCTGACGGCAGACGAGCCAATCACTGATCACTCTGAGCAGCATCATGGGAATAAAATTACAGTATAATAAGTATCTGATTAAGTTATTTGTTCCAAATGTTTGAAGGTTGTTCCTCCACGCCTTATTTTGGACTTTCAGTTGTGACAAATTGCAGCTTTATGTTTTCTTCACTCACACTGAAGAACTTTCACACCGACCACATGTTGTGTTGGTGACGTTACTGACTGTGCCGCCGTGTGCTGACATAAAACCATCATGTGGCGGCTCCGTGTGTGTGTGTGTGTGTGTGTGTGTGTGTGTGTGTGTGTGTGTGTGTGTGTGTGTGTGTGTGTGTGTGTGTGTGTGTGTGTTAAAAAAACTTGAATATATGAATATGAGACTGCTGAAAACCGACCGGCTGCAGACTGACGTTACATTTCTAGCTGTTAGTTTAGGAAGCGCTTAATTTATGCAGCAGAGTTTTCTATGAGCGGAGCATTTTAAATGTCAATATCGCAGTCGATCACGTTCATTTGATTGTGGGAAGCCCAAATCGTGATCGCGATCAATATTCAGTTAATTGTGCAGCCCTAACGTAGAACAGGCTGGAGTTTGAACCTGCTGTTTTTCTGTCAAACAGACATTTTTTAAACGTGTGGAAGGAGTCTCATTTTTCAGAGGTCAGACTTGAGACACTTCAAGGTTGTCAAGCATCCAGGAGGATAAAAGCAGAGCAGTTTACAGCCTTTTCTGATCGCTGTTTGATGACAGTTCCCTCATGTACACTCCGACCTCACTTGCAAGGTCGCTGTCGTTCTGTAGCTTATCTTTTAAAGGAGGATCGCAGCAGAGCTCACAGTTGTATCACCCCTGTTTGTTCTCTTTCTAGCCCCCTCTCTCTCTCTCTCTCTCCCCCTCACACACTCTCTGATGTGTCCTTTTGATGTGGCTAGTTAATAGTCCTTTTCCTTCTGAAGTGATAGATTTAGCTATTAGATCTGACAGCAAAGCGGATCGGGACTGGTGTCAGGCAGCCGGCCCGTTATGCGTTTGAGTTTGGGCCGTGCGAATCATGAACCAAACAGCATCAGAAAGAAAGAAAAAAAGAGACAGCTTCATTAGGACTTATGTCTCTGTCTGATGCACTAAAGGTTGCTTTGCTAGTGAGCTGGACCTCCCTCACAGCGAGGTCTGGCAGGGAGACGCCATCTGATCCACCTGTCATCTTGTGCTCAGAGCTCCAGCTCTATGAATAATGGTTTGTAGGGAAATTTAAATGCAATTAGTGTCACTTGACGGCCAGTATGTTGATGAAGAATGACATGGTTGATATTAATGCAGACGTGAAACCATTACGCCATTCGGATGGAGGTGATCCAATTAAAGCTAAACCACTCATCAGCGTTGTCATCATATCATGCTGCACAGCTCAAGTCAGTAACCGAGGGGGGGTCTGACAATACATGTAATTGTTTTGAACCGTTCGGTACAGGACAAAGTTTTACCCGGAAAGTTTTGGCAGCGCACCAGTTGTTCTCTATCAGCGGTAGCAGTGCTGTAGCATGCTAGGTGGTTTAGTCCGGTTCACCAGCTTAATCAAGCTCAATGGACAACGTTTTGTGTCAAACTGTATGCCAACACTGTTTAACTGAAGTCCGGTATATCTGTGGATCAAACATTTAAATCACGACGGCATCACCTGATTGTATCGATTAGCAGAGCGAAACAAAAACCGACTGGACGGCGACATTCAGACCGTGCCAAAGTAACTAATGATAGCGTTTATCTCTAGACCTGGTATTAACATGCATCCTGAGTGATCCGATCACAAGTGGACAGCTTTAAGTACGTCTGCTCACACCTGGCATTAGAATGCGTCTCCACGTGCGTCTCCAGTGACCAAATCTTATGATGAAGCATTACAGAATCAGAAATACAAAACTGGGTCACAATTACATTACTGACATATCTGTAATATATTTGTTATTTATTTATCTTTTATTGACAATATGTCAGTATTTGAGTGCCCTTAACTGTAACAGTAGGAATTATTACAAATGAGCAACTGTAGAATGTTATGTTATTTTTTTGCATTTTTCTTTGTTTTCCTTATGTACATACCGAACCGTGAATTTTTTTGTACCGTTACGCCCCTAATATCACCTGTAACTAATTAACGTGAATGCCGTGGGTAATGTACCAAAAGACCAAAAGCTGTCTTCTGGTTAACGTGCTTTCTGTAAGCCTGTGTTTGTGCTCTGCCGAAGATCATTTGTGAGTAAAACAATTGTTTGATATATGTATGAATATGGTGTGCAAAAGTAAATGGGCCACAGCTGTTATTATTATGTGTCAGATACATATTTAGTCAGCGGTTCATATCTCCCGCTGCTCTTCTGATTTCCAGTTTGAAGCTGCAGGGTGTGAACATTAAGGAGCCTCTCAAAACCTGTAGTGTTTCTGCCTTCTCAGCCAACAGACTCTCAGCTGAGCCTTTTATATGCAGTGTTATTAGCCATGCTAGTGGCTCTGGGGATGGATATTGGATATGTCTGTTTGCCTGTCGGTCCTACTGAAATATCTCAATAACTGTTAGATAGATTGTAATTAATTTTGGTGCACACGGTCATGTCCCCCTCAGGATAAATTAGAATCACTTAGGTCAGGGGTTTTCAGAGTTTGAGACTGTGGGCCTCCACTCTTAGTTTAGTTGCTTAGTTTCACTTAATTCCTACTTGCCTATGGGATCATGATTGTTATTTGAGCCAAGATAGCCTAGTATTGCTGATTGACATAACTTCAGACTACACCAAATACATAAAAAAGGTCTGTCCTAAGGCATTTATTAGTGTCTTGACTACGAGATCTTTTGATAACTAATGTAATAACTAATGTAATATTGTTTCACTTCCATTCACTGCGCCGCCTCTGTTTACTGAAGCCGCCCCGGGGAGGCCTGCCTCCCATTTTGAAAACACGTAGCATAAAGTAGTAGTAAGATGGAGCTCAGAAATGGAGGACCAACTTATGGATTTGTGGCAACAACACGAGTGTTTACTCAACGTGTCTCCATGACTTCATCCGTCCATCCTTTGTGAATTTTCAGTACAAAGTGAAAACTAACATCGCTAATTCTTCCTGCCCGTCGTCCGCCATGTTTGTTTACACTAAAGTCACGTTTTGATCACGAGATATTTTGCGAGATTTCTGTTTTTTTTTCGTCGGGACTCTTGTTCATGAATGAATCTGTTAGGAACAAAACTGTTAAATTTATCACAACATGTCGTTATGTGTGGGCTCTCTTACATTTTTCAACATCTGTTAAGATTTGAATAATCTTTTACTGTGGGCCAGCCTTTAGGTGATCCCTTGACTTTTCATCTAGTGCGATACTTTAGTTTATGCTATACTGAGATTGTGAACATGGTAAACATTTACCTGCTTAACATGAGCATGTTAGCATTGTCATTGTTAACATTTAACTCAAAGCACCACTGTGCCTAAGTACATCATCACAAAGCTGCTAGCATGGCTGTAGACTGTTAAGTGTTGTTTTTAATTTGAGTTTCAGATATTGGAAGCTGAACCCAAACGGGTCGGATAAGCAGATTCTACTCGATTCAGAAGATCAAACGCTATCGAACCCCAACCTTAGTAACAACGATGGCATCGAAACATTTCTGTACCCCGACATACTGATTTCACTGGTCGGCTTTGTGACAGATTTGCCTTAATATGAATAGCCATGTTTGATGCCAGCAGAAGAGAATTGAGAAGGACCTTGTGAAAGCAATTGCAATAGATCCTGTCTAATATGAGGATACTGTTCTCTTTGTTCTCACATGCACAAATGGAAGATAATAGGAAATGGCCCAGTGTTTATTGAGGACGGAGTTGATGATGTGTGCGTCGTTATTGCGCCCAGGCTGCAGAATGGCTTATCATCAGTTGTGCCACATTACAAGGCACTCAGAGAATGGGAGCAAGAGGTTCTGTGTTCTGTAATAGACCACGGGCGTGTTGCTGTTGTACATCTGTCTGAAGAGATCTAGTTCGTCGTCTATATTTTCTTGAGAGGAAAAAGGTGCTTTTTGAAGGTTTAAAATGAAGGGGGGAGGGAGGCAGGCTTGGGAGGAGAAATGAAAAGTGCCTGCTTGAAACAGAATAGGGAAGTAGATCCTACATTTAGCCCCGCTGGCGTCATTTACTCTGACTGCCTCTTCAGATCTGATTCTTTTCTCACTTATTTCTGCTTAATAATCTCAATCCTTCAACTGTTGTTGCGATCAAATGGTGTAGAGTAGGGCTGGGACGATTAACCTATCTCCCGATCCGATACTATCACGACGCTTGGGTGTGGATTCTACAAGTATTGCGATTCGATATTATCATTTATTGCGATTTCTGTTAACTTTTTTAACACTCGACCATGGGGAAAAAGTTGAATTATACACTTCTAGGGACTTTTGCTTTGAAAATATCTAAATTAACACAGTAAAAATGTTTGATTTTCAGCATGTATGTAGTCAGAGATGTCCGGAAGTCAAATATATCAGTGATTGTCAGACATTATTTGTCTTTTTCTTTTTCCAGTAACCCAAAAATCAAAGAATAAAGACACTTCCCTCACAAATTAGTGGTATTTTCTTTTTAATTTATAAGGGACATGTAATGTTTTATACTTCTGGTGAATATAATCCAATCAATCTTATTTCCATATATGTATTTTGTATATACAGTTCCCTTTGTTAACACCTTATTTTGAAAAACTCTAACTTCTCCAAGGCCGTCTCTAGCTCTTTCGTCAGCTCTGTTCTTTTTATACATCCATGGTCAGCTCCATCGGGGCCGTTTGAATGCATTTAACATAAATGTCAGTATATGGGTGCTCTACAGTTGTAGCGTCGGCCCCGTTTGACCACGTAGAGATGAGAGTGACGGCCGGCTTGACCGCACGTTACCGCAATACGACAACGTTTCCTGTCCGTGACAGAGTTAGCATGCAGCTTTAGCCGTGATGTCTAGCTCTGCTTTTCCTGTCAATGTGTGAAACCCAAATTGTTTTCATACTTATCTGGATGTGTAGTGTTTACCACTTTGGATTTAACATGTGAGGGTGCAGGTCGCATCCACACAGATCCTCCGCCGTTTTCTACTTTTTTGTTTCGGCTCGCGGTGGTTTGTTTTGGTTGACGGATACGGAACGGATATGACGTCACGTTACTCAGAATACAACAATAAAAGCGGTAATTTCCTTCTACCTCCGCATAGACTCAAATGAAGCAAATATATCGACTCTGGCATTAAAAAAATATTTTTCAAAATCATAAAAGAAATCGTGACACATAGGTGAATCCATTTTCCCCCACCCCTAGTGGAGAGCGAGTTAGATTCCTTATTTTCTTTTGTTATACTCAGGTGTAGTTGACAGTATAAAGCGGCCTCGGAGACACTGTGTAAAACAAATTAGATCCAGGTCAGCAGTGCAATGCAAGGCTGTGTCTGGATTTTTGGCTGATGATTCATGAGAGCAAGTACAGTCCCGGTGCCTTCAGCGGTGCACTCTGCTCGGTCACAGGGGTCACAAAAGTGTGTGCCTCTGGGCACAGCTCTGTTGACAGACCACCTGAAACCTGATTTTTTTTAGTAGCAGTGACTCTGCCAAACACCAGTGCTTTCACTGGGCGAGGGAGCAAATGTTGTGTCCTGCTGGCTGCCGGTAGGCAAGGAGATGAAGGGTCAGATAGGCTGCCTGGCTAGCACACTGGCAGGCTGACACACTCACAGACCCACTGGGTGGCTGCGACCTTGTGTGGTTTGGACTTAACTCCACACTCAGTGCAGATATTATATTTACTGCCAGACTGATGCCATTTCTCCAATTGTAGAATATGATGATGAATTTTTGTTTTTTTTTAACACGCATTGTCCCAAAAAAAAGAAACCCCTGTACAATGAAGTTCAGTCACATTGAACAGTCCTGAAATAAATGATTCTTTATGAAGATTAAAATGTTCAGTCGTTGACACTAGGGCTGGGCCTGTTGCTGCATTACTGCAGTAATATGATGCCCACCACAGGGTTGAGCTCATTACCGTCATCACTGCTACTACTTCCAGTAATTCTTGCCCTCAGTCTTTAACGATATCTGGGAAGGATACACACCATATTCATGGAAATAACATGTTATGATAAAATAATATTAGGGCTGTCAACGGATTAAAAAAATATTCTCAAATCATAACATTGCAAACTGCAGCCCAACAGGCAACAACAGCTGTCAGTGTGTCAGTGTGCTGACTTGACTATGACTTGCCCCAAAACTGCATGCGATTATAATAAAGTGGGCATGTCTGTAAAGGGGAGACTCGTGGGAACCCGTAGAACCCATTTACATTCACATATCTTGAGGTCAGAGGTCAAGGGAACCCTTTGGAAATGGCCATTCCAGTTTTTCCTTGCCAACACTTAGTGTAAGTTTTACAATGGCTGAAGGAAAATACAAGTTTCAAGTTAAATACATGAAATAAAACAGCGCTTGCTGACCACTTAGTTTCATTCCAGATGGCCATGTTGTGAAAATATCCGTGTATTGTAATGATCATATGAGAAGAGCCTTCTGTGTTTTTCCTCTTGACTTGACTCGTCAGCTTGCTTCCTCACGTCCGTTTCTCTTCTCGTGCACTGATTCGTTTAAGCTGAACAGCCAGTCAGAGTGATTTCTGTCAATGATGGCCCCCCGCCACCGATTCAACATGCTGAATCGGCACAAAAACCTCCGCCGTTCATTGCGCATCGCCGAAGTCGTTCACAAGCTGCTAGCTTGAAAGCTGTGAGTTCTAACAATAGCCATGTTCGTTGTTGATGTTCATCATGATCATTTTGGGGGAGTGGCTTCGGAGGTAGGCCTGAAGCGACCGACTCCCAGTGTTGCCATCTTGGCGACTTTCTCTCCAGATTTAGGGACTTTTGGAGGTAGTGCTGCTAGCTACTTCCACTGGAAAAGAGTTGGCAACACTGGGTTTGTTTTTTTTGGCTTTTTAAAAATCTCTTGTACTCTTGCTAGATTCTCAAGATCGCCCACCCTGCCTTTAATAACATTTCTGAGCTTTGAAGCCCAATTCTGTCACAGTAATTTGTTTTACACCAGGAAATCCTTCCTGCCGTGTACATGTGGAAGATCCCCTCTATTCAGCTTACATAACACTAATGCTGGTGTTTCATTACACAACATCCAGAAAGGGGATGAGTCATTTTAAGCTATCATTCAGATAGGACATTTTAACCACACCGTTTTACTCATGTAAATGATTTTTTTTATCAGGGGGAGATGACCGGAAGTCCAACTGGGTCACATTTGGCACTGGCATTGAGCCATTTAGGTAAAAGGTCATTTTATTTGGAAATACATTAGAGCGACAAGAGTTTTACTCTGTTAATATCTCCACCAGTAATGCTGTCAGAGGAAGTAGATGCCGTTATCACAGTTTATCAGGTTGTGTTTCTGTGAACGTTGGACTATTTGCACTTTGGTGCTGCTGCTACTGGAGCTGTGAAATCTACTTTATCACACCCTACTGTAGCCTGGCAGTTCCTCTTCCACCACCGCTTTTTGATCTATGAACGCCACCACGGTGTGTGTGTGTGTGTGTGTGTGTGTGTGTGTGTGTGTGTGTGTGTGTGTGTGTGTGTGTGTGTGTGTGTGTGTGTGTGTGTGTGTGTGTGTGGGGCGCGTGCATATTAGCAAGTAGTTCTGAGATCTGCTGTGGCACTTCTGGGGAGGATTTTAACCCTAAAGCTAGATTTCTTTGTCCCAAAATACCAGTACTGTATGAGCCCACTACTGACAGATTGTGATGATGAAACAGCCGTGCAATAAACCCTTGTGTTCCTGTCAGACATCTGCGGATTTTTTGTTTTCTGCTTTGTATTTTTGTTTTATTTGTTTACGTCCCCCCAGTTTTATTTGATAGCCTCTTTGCTATAGTGCAGAGTTGCATCCGACAAATGCAGGCAAATTGTTGGCAGTGGCGGATAAAATGGTCAGGCCATCCGCCACTTTGCCAGGGATGGGAATAGAGAATCAGTTCCCCGTTGGTTCCTAGTAGTCCGATTCGTTGGCATCTCATGCCTCCGTGACTATCGATTCCTCTTATTGATGCTTTCTGACATTTTAGCATAAAAATGTTAGTATAAATAAAACAGAAAATGAGATTAAGGCTGCTTGGTTGCCTAGTGATTAGGACACATGTAACCACAACAGCCCCGGCTTGAATCTGGGACATTTCTTGCATGCAATACTTCCTTCACTCTTTCCGTTTCCTGTCTATCTGCATCTTGATTGTCAATCTCTATGTTGAAAATAAGTGTTAATTGCCAGTTAATCATCAAACTAAAAAGCATTTTTATCAGATGAGTAAGGCTTGCGTGACTTCCCTTTTCGCTTTTTTTTTTTTTTTAATCCTGCAGGTCAAGCAAAATCTGGTCTTTAATTGGAAATATCTTTTGTTTTTTGGATGAATTGATTAATCAAGGCTCTGCAAGTTGTTAAGATCTTAAGATACTACTGACCAAATTTGAAGTCGGTTGGGTTAAATCTCTAGGAGGAGTTGATTAAAGTACAGCGCCTGGAAATGGTGAAGAAAAAAAAAAAGAAAAAAATTGCCTGAAATTCAAATTTGCTGACTTCCTGTTGGGTTTGCAGTTTTCCTCCAAGAGGCTTTTTCTTTTTGACACGTGCCAAATTTCAAGAGATTTTGAGTATCCCAAGCACCTTGTTTTTGCGCTCAAAGACATACAATGATAATCATCTGAAGTAATAATAATAAATGGTGAAAATAAACCTGTTCTTTGTTAATCTGTGTTTGCATTGACTGTGTTTCAACTGTTAGACTGAAGTTGTCAGTGCAGTTTTCAGGCCAAGAGTCTTGATTGAAGTGACACAATGAATTAGCAAAGAGCTCCAGAACAAAGAGGCTCGTATAGTGTCGAGGAAGGAACGGTACGTCTCACTGAAACTAAAAAGCATTTTTATCAGATAGGTAAGGCTTCTGTGACTTCCCTTTTTGCTTTTTTTTTTTATATCCGACATGTCCCCTCAGGATCCGCTCTCCACACTTAAACACAATCAGACTCACTCTGCCTCCACTCCAGCTCTATCTGTAGGCATGTGACCGAGTAGAAAGAGCTCCAGCTTTGTGACACACACACACACACCCCTGAATGTCAGTTACCTTGTTTTCCATTCACCCCACAACCCTCACCTTTTTGCAAGCTCCCTACTCCTCCTGCTCTGCTGTGTTTTTCCACCGTCAGCAGCTAATTGGCATCTCTTTCCGTCTCCCGGGGAATTGGCTCGGCGTGTGGAGGCTGTGTTGTTCTGACCATGCTGGCATCAAAGAGACTAAAGCAGTAGTTGCTCCTCCGTGAACTACTCTGAGAGGAAGCAACCTTCGTGACCTTGTAAAGCAGAGCAGATAGTCGTTTTCAGCTCACACAGAATATAGCTGCCTACTGTACATGAAGACAGTGGTAGTAGAAGTGCCGCTAGGTCTTTGTGGTAATCACATACAGGTGCTCTTTGGATCCTTCAGATGTACTGTGCTTATTCAATCTTCAATCTTGAAGGGTTCATTGCATGGGTGGAATATGGTCTCAAAAAAAGTACAAAATACAAGTCTCCCTCAATAATAATCCATGGCACAAGTTTTTGTTTAAAATGACTTACGCGTTGCGACCAACATAGGTCTTCATCAGGGTCATTGTCAGCATTCAGCAGTACACACTTGCTGAATGCTGACAACGACCCTGATGAAGACCTATTTTTGAGGGAGACTTGCATTTTGTACTTTGCTAATTTAATGGTCCGTCTCCAAAGAATGAGAGCTGCTCAGTCGTTGCTCAGCGGGCAGAGGGAGCAACAGCAGGGGGAAACAATGTGTAGAGTTGGCATATTTTCACATCAAACTCTGTGAATTAAGGGTTTATTACAACCAAACCAGAGCTGGTGATTGTTGGAAAGACAAGTTTTGGTGAGTTTTATTTTGTGTCTGTCGAGTTTATGTATTTTACGATGCTCCGCCGCTAGAACAGATGATTTCCCCTCTTTTGCCGAGAGGGGGAATATATCTGCAGTCGTCGGTAGTTGGGCTGACGATGGTCGGTTGGAAAATTTTAACATATCACTCAACCCTACTGTGTTTACAGTTGTGTTGTATAGACTTTTTTTTTGTCATTTTTTTCCTTAATTTGATAGAGTCGTAGAGGCATGGAAGTGGAAACGGGGGGAGAAAGAGGGGTATGATATGCAACAAAGATCCCAAGGTTGGATTCAAACCCGGGACATAGCACTAATGCGGCATGCGCTGTAACCACTTGGCAATGTGATGATGTCAGTTTTGAGTGCAGTAAAACAAAATAATGTAGCTTTGCCCATAACTTAATTCAAAAAATGTCTCTTTCAGTGTTGGGTCGATCAGTTTATTCATTAAGGATGGAGTACTAAGTGGATCGGGTATTGGCCACGTGTATTGGATCCACATAAATACAGTTTCTTTGTAAATGTCTTAATAAAATCCAGTGTTTTGTGTTCAGTCATGCTGGGGTTTTAGCGCCACACCAATCCCTGGCCTCATGTTGCCTTACATAGGAATGATCTCAATTAGTTCCACACAGTGAGATATAAAGATTTTAAAGCACTGGCATCAGTTCTTGGCATCGATTTCTAGTATTCATGCTGTGTTCCGTTTGGTTGGTTTGTAGACACGATGGTGGCGATGGCAGCAGCACACTGTGTGAATTTGGTCTTAAATTTCTGTCAGACACGGTCAGGATTTTGATTGCAGGCTGTCTTTGGTCACCAAAGCTCTAAATTGTCTGTCAGGGGACAAGTCTCACGGTGAGATTTAGGATGATGACCAACGATTTCGCCATTCTCAACTCTTGTCGGGGACAAATCAAAGTTGAACACTGAAACATTCGGGGCCATTCGTGTACGTTTGAATGTCTCAGCATTGGTACTGCTGTCTTGTGGGTGAGGCTGTTTTAGACGTGACATGACTTTCTCGCTTGGGTTTGAGCTTTTTTTGAGCTCTTGCCAGTGCTTTAGATGATTTGAATATGAAGCTTAAAATTTAGTGAATGGCCATTTTTAACGAGTTCTTCTTTTTGAGTAATGTTCTGCTTTGATTTCCATCATGCTCTGAGCTGCTACTTCTGGCAGCGGGCCTCCACACTGCTAACACATTACTTGATGCAGTCTTTTCTAATCACATTATAGAGACACTGACTAGATGCACTGCTTTCCTTGCAAATTCTCTCTTTATGCAAACATCACAGACACGTTTAAAATGCACAGTGCCATATGCTGTATTTTTACTTCAGCCCACAGTACTTCACTACATTTGAATACACTACCTTTTTTGCTAAATTCTTTGCCAGGTTTTAATTGACTGTAGCTTGTGTATCCTGTGATGTGTAAATTTGTCTACTTCCCAACCAAGTATTGACCATTTTTTTTTTCATGTGTTTGTGTGT